>PVKC010011751.1:0-24355 GCA_004027635.1 Crocidura indochinensis | reverse complement strand
AATTCTTAAAGCTCATGCCCATAGCTTAAGTATTGTTAAACTTTGCTTTGTGATTGTAAACATTCTTTTCTATACCTATGACTAGATTTACCCCTTATAAAACCTCCTGCTTAAAGATTAACCTTGCTGCACTCCTGCCAGAGATGCACTACACCCCACATATTTGTGTGTGGTTCCATTATTTCATATTTCATATTTTGCCACCCATGCAACCCACTCTCCCTGAAGTGGATTCATTGAAATCCCACTGGCTCTGTAGGACAGAAGCCGCCTACAGAAAAAAAAACCCTCCTGAAATTCTTTTAGAGCAATAAACCACCAAAATCCAAAGCAATTCTTGTGAAAAAGTGTGAGGTATCACTTTCTTTAACTTCAAACTATACTATCATGTCATAGTCCTTAAATTAGCATGGTATTGAAATAAAGACAGACTATTTGGTCACTGGAACAGACTTCAATATTCTATGACAAAATCTCTGACATACGTTCAATTAATTTTGCATAAAGGAGCAAGAAACACAAAGTTGGAGCAAGGGAAGCCTTTTGCATGCCAAGGATCAAGTCATTTTACAATGCATACAGGACTGAGGACATTCCTCCAGCTGATGTTTGGTAAAGAACTGATCCCAGGCTGATTAGCAGAGCTTTCTGTGAAGGAGGAGGGGTGGCTTGAAATCAAGCCTGATTAATAAACACTAATCATGCGAGAGATTTTTGCCTCTCTTGGTGCTGTTCTTCTCCATCTCTGAAGTAGTATTTCTTCAAAGTTTTCTTTCGAGGAGAATTCCTGGAAGAGTTGCTCAATGGGTTTTAATTATGATCCAGCAGTGTTGGAAAAGTCATCACTTACATGCACAAAAGTCAAAAAGAAAAAGATGAAAGACTTTAATATCAGACCTGAAAGTACATAGAGGAAAACATAGGCAGAACAACACTTCATGACACTGAAGCTAAAGGCATCTTTGAGGATGAAATATTACTGGCCAAAAAATACAAGCAAAGATAAACAAATAGGTCTACATTTAACTAAGAAGCTTCTGCATCTCAAAGGAAATGGTGACTGTATTACAAAGACATATTGTGTTAAACTATTCACTCAATACCCATTCAAGAAGTCAATTTCTAAGTATATAAGGCATTGGTAAAGCTTATCAAGAAAAATTGCCTAGCCTCATTAAAAAATAAAGATGAACAAAAATGTCCTCAAAGAAGAAATTCAGATGTCAAATGCACATGGAAAAAGTGTTCCACATCATTATTTATCTGGAAGATGCAAATCAAAACAATGAGTAACAATCATCTCTACCACAGAAAGTAAGACATGCTACAAAGAACAAGAACAACCTGTGCTGATGTAGATGTGGGAAGAAAGTGACTTTCCTTTACTACTAGTGAGAATGTCAACTGGTTCGGCTTTGTTATAAAACAATTCTGGATATTCCTCAAAAATCCTAGAAATTGAGCTCTCATATGACTCAGCAATACTGTTCCAGGTATCTACTTCAGGGCCCCCGAACACAATGTACAAAAGGCATCTTCACCCCATGTTTATTGCAGCACTATTCACTATAACCAGGAACACAAGAGCCCAAGAACATATGCGTGGATAAAGAAACAGTGGTACATCTACAAAACAGAATACTATGCAACTATTAGGAAAATGAAGAAATTAAATGTGACTATACATAGATGAATTTTCAAAATATTATGCTAAGTAAAATAAGCCAGAGGAAGAGGTATTGATAGAATTGTTGCACTTATTGTGTAACATAAAAATAATATGGTAAAAGTATACAAAGACAGTAGAAATGAAGGCAAGAAGGATTGGTCCATGTTAGGAAGCTTGCCACAAATAGCAGAAGAGTGCAATTAGGGCAGATAAGGATCCTTATTAACAATGATAGAATGGATAACACTGGACAAGAACTGGGTGCTGAATGAAGATAATGGGATATGTAATAAATATGCACATCTATTACAAATTAAAAATACTGCAAACTACATGCCCAAAATGAGAAAAAGGAGGAGATAGAAAAGAAAAATTTCTGCCATACAGGCAGGCAGGGTAGAGAATATAAAAGGAAAGTGAAAGCATTTGTACTAGGTTATGTGTGTGATTGTATGATTGGCACCAAACCATGAGCAACTTTATAACCATCTATCTCACAGTTATTAAGTTAAAGAAATTTAAAAAAAGGATTGTTAAAGAATTTGTGTGATTTATGATTTAACTTCATAGGACTAGGGTTTACAAAAAATTACTAGATAAAATTATCAGGGCAGTTTGCTAATTTACAACGACAAGCATGATTTTAGAATCCATGTTTCCTCTATCTGCACAGTCTTCTTGTGTGTGTTAGTTCCTTAGAAACAATTGTTTGAGGACACTAGAGGAGTACAGAACCAAAATTAAGGGAGTATGAGTTGGAATCTAAGATCTAGAGTACTGATGGGCTCATTAAGTCTGTTATCTTCAGATGTAGATTTAAATTCAGTTCTCTCTATCCTAGGTGACATTGAGGTGAGAAATCAGTGATCCTACTGTTAAAGGAACTCAGGGAACTCTAGAGAAACTAGTAAAAGTAGTGTCTAGGTTACTGGTACAATGCTGTTCTGTAATCACCTTTATATCTTCCTTTTCACTTGCATCTGTTTTTTAAATTCCATTCCTATAAGTGTTTGAATCAAGTCAGCTTTAGGCAAAGTCATTCTGTCGCAGGCTTGGAGGATGCAGCAAAGCCTGCCAGCCCATAAAACTAGTTTTCCAGAGGTGACTCTAGATATATGAGTATTAATTTCTACTCAATCAAAATTGTAAGCTTATGTCCTTTGTTTACTAAAATGGTGCACAAAAGGCTGAGAATCATGGTGTCAAGCCCATGTGATCTCTAAAATGGTGAGGACAAGGCTTTACATTGATTTTTTGGATGGTGATTATTTAAGGAAAAGTAATTTTCTCTTTTATAAGTGGGTTGAGACTTTTATGTGGTTTTAGGCTATTGATTATAGTGACTACAATAAACAGGAGAGCATGATCTTATATACTGAGTAATAGAAACCCCACTTCTTTCCCAGCTTTACAATTACCCAACAGAATGTCCTGTTCTTTCTATTAAAATCCATCTGTCTATTTACTTTAGTCACACTTATTGAATGTTTACTATTGAACTGTTGTAATTTTCTGTTCTCAAGACAAAATATCTACTTTAGGTGCAGACTTTTAAGACTGGAACAGGAACAAGAGGCAAAATAAACTAAAGAACCTCTGGAGGCAAGGAGCTGAAAGAAACTAACTATAAAAGAAGCTATGATATGGGAAGAGACAGTAAGTGAGCAAGCCTTTTAAGATTTCATGTTATGTCTGAACTCTATCATGAGGGTAAGGAAAGGATCACAGGACAGAACAAGGAGAGATAACATGCTAGAAAGTAACATGGGATGTGAGAAAATTTGGTACAAACTGAGATTCTGTTGCTAACTTGTCTGGATCTGAGGTGTATGGAATTATGTGATATAATCAGATGCAAGCAGAAGCCAAGCACTTTATGAAGGTTTTCTTTTAAATTTTTTTTTTTGATTTTTGGGTCACACTGGTTGGCACTCAAGGGTTACTCCTGGCTCTGCACTCAGAAATCGCTCTTGGCAGGCTCTGGGACCACATGGGATTCTGGGAATTAAACCTGGATCCTTACTGGGTTGGATGCAAGGCAAACTCCCTACCACTGTGCTATTGCTCCAGCCCCATTTTGAAAATTTTTATTTTTTATAACATCTTCAGGAATATAAGGATCAAGGTGGAGATGAATCCTTAGATTTTTATCTTTAAACAAGGAAAGTGACATAAAAATTTGTACATTAAGAAATATCTTTCTGAGAAATACAATGCCTGTCTCAAAGATACGGGGAGAAGGAAATTGAGGTGACAGAAAAATTACACTGGTAAAGGAGGGTGTGCATTTTATGGCTGAAACCCATTATCAACATTTTTATAACCATGGCGTTTAAAGAAATTAAAAATAATAAATAAAAATAGAAAAAATGGAAATATCTGTAACAAAGACTAGTTTAAAGGGAAGAGCAACATTTTAGCAGTTAGTTGTGCTTGCCTTGCACACAGTCAATCTAGATTTAATCCCCAGCATCATACATGACTCCCAAATCAACTGGGAGTTACTACTGAGCACAGAGCTAGGAATAATCTCTGAGCATTGCTAGGTGTGGCACAAAAACAAAGTAGAGTTTACCTGCAGAGATACACTTGAGCAGGTTTAGATATTTGGCAAGAGGGATTGAACATGAATATGATAAGGTATTTCTGGCCTTGTTTGTAATATTTGAAGAATAAGTTGGCAATATGTTACATTCCATAAATGGACGACTAATTGGTTAATTGTATTATACTTTTCTTTTGGTTTTGGGGTCATACTCAGAGGGGCTCAGGAGTTGCTCCTGGTTCTGGGCCCATATATCACTTTTGGCAGGCTCGTGGGATCATATGGGATTCTGGGGTTCTAACCACCATCCTTTCTGGGAGAGCTGTGTGCAAGGCAAACGCCCTGCTGCTTATGCTATCTCTTCAGCCCCTGTGTTATATTTTTTACTTATTATTATTAGAATATTTGTTTATTTATAATATTACAAAATATGTTATATAAATTTACTATAACACAAATTATTTATTGGCCACAATATACTAACCTTACTGTAGAACCAACCAGTAAAATGAGATTAATCTTTATTTACTGATATGCAAATATATCTACAAATATTTCTGAATAAAAATGATAATAGTGTGCATCATAAAATTTAATTTTTTGTACGGTTTTAAGGTGATATGTATTATATCACTGCTATGTTCATGTTATCTTCTACTTAATACTCAAGTTTTCGAGGTGAAATGACATATTTTTTCCTTTTTATCCTCTGACACTTGCATACTTTTAAAATTAATAGTATATTTATATGCTACAGTGGTTTAAAGAATAAAATAGCTTTTTCAGAAAAAAATCACTTAAACTAGGATTATTCAAATTACTGATCCATGACATGTTATGTCAGCATGTAAATCAATATATTGCTTCCTTCAGAAAAAACAGTTTTTCTATAAAAAAAATGTCAGCCAAACTAAACTGTGTGCTTAGTGATGCAATTGATTTTCAATCTTTACTGGCCAGCAATGAATATTTCTAACATGGTTTCAGACCACACTATGAATAATATAAATTTATCCTTTAATATGATTTGAGGACAAATTCTAACTTCTCTAAAGTATGCTTGTATTTTAAAGTTCTTTTCTGGCATAACAGAATGTACTTCAAGCACCTGGTTAAAGTATCTTCTCTGGCACAATTTCTTTTGTTCATGTCCCTTGTGCACAAAGGCACCCACACTCATCCTGACAAATTTATTATTGTTGACAAGTGGTTGCAAGAGTAGCATTATGTGTCTGCCAGGGCAGGCTTAAGCTTTTAGTGAGGCTCAGCCCACCAGAGATATCCTCAGATTTTCCTGGTGGGCAGAACTAATTTAACCCCCATGGGGTTCCTCAAAAGACCCTCTGTGGACGCCTTTTCCCCCTGCATGGATGGTTGAGGAATTTCCAAAGAGACACCTGGCATTACATTTTCAGCCAGTATTTGACTATCTCTCCTTTGTATATATCAGGCAAAATAATAGCATCTATCAAATAATTTGTCTCAGAAATTCCAGCACCAAAGTTTATTTGAGAACCCCTTTTACTGGATATAGTCAGTCCTAAAAGCAAAGATAATTTTTCTCTCCTTTTCAAATATGTCCTTTGCAGCTGCAGTTTCTGGTAATCAAGGACATAACCAGAATACAGATTTTGACTTTTGACCCTCCTTTAGATATAGGGAAGCTCATTCTTGGGGATTTGGTACCTCCCTTCATTTAAACTCTAAAATAATAGAGTCCAGTCTAGAAAGACCAAGTTCCTAGATATTTCCTATTTTCTCCTAATCCTGATTTTTTTCATTTAAAGTAAGCTTGCAAGGAGTTGTGACCTTCTCTCTTGTAACTTAGAATTTTCAGTCACACCCATAGCTTAGGTATTGTTATTGTTATACTGGGCTTTGTGATTACAATTATTCTTCACCTGTGGCTAATTTTATCCCTATAAATTCCCCTGCTCAAAATTTAAACTTGTCGCACTCCTGCCAGAAATGTGTTGACCCCACACATACTGCGTGTGGTATCATTATTTCATATTTCATATTTCATGCTTATCCACTCGTGTTACCCGTTTTCCTCCCATGAAAGGACTATGATCCACGAGAATTGCTGAGACGCAAGACGACTACAGCATGTGTCAGTATTGGTGACAAGAACTTATTGCTACCTAGATGTAAATGGAACTGGTAGATGCAACCCTGTGCTTTGCACAATGCTTCTCCTTAACAATGATATTCTCTAGAATGGGAGACATGTCTTTTGGCTAATCCAGTCACAGCTATGGCAATTAAGTGTCTACAGTGCTAAAATATAAAATTAAGAAATAAAACAGAGCTGGAGGGCACCGAGCCTTCACCTCCGTCGCCGGTGCCCAAACCACCGGCTTCGAGGGCAGAAGCTGGGCGCGGGGAGCCCGCCGCCACCTTTCTCGGAGGCCCGTTTCGGCACAACTTTCTGACATTTTTTGGTCATTGCAATGATCTTGATCGAGAGATGAGAAAATGCTTGAAGACTTAAGAGTACATGGAAAAGAGGATCAAGAGCAGGGAGCACGGTAATACGATGCGAAAGAGACTATCTAATCCAGAGGAAGCTGAGAAATAAAGTATATTTTCACTGGCTGAGAGAAGACCTAAAGAGTCTGTGTTGACCGCTGGAAGAATCCTCACTCATTGGATCTCCAGCGTCCTATGAGTGGGAAGGGACCAATAGAAACCACTATGGAAAGACCCACAGAAACCTGCATTCTGAAAGTATTGGCAGAGCCTTTAGTCTCTCCTCTAGCAGCTTTCTCCCTTCTCACGGGCCTCCCTCCCTGCTTCACCTTATGCTCCCTCAATAAAACAACCAATTTAAGAAAAAAAAAAAAAAGAAATAAAATAGAGGGAGTTTTTTTTTTTAAATCAACATTGATATGAGGGTTCCTGATCATTAACTCTGTTCTCTAAAGGGTTTGTCCAACCGTATTCAAATGGCTTTGTGACATTCTGCTGACTGGTTCAGATGCAATGCTAAATCTTGATGATGCAATTCTGCTTTGGGCCTGTTGTGTTGGGTATCATTGATGTCACCTGGAGAACTTGGTTACCTCCAGGAGTATGCCTCAAGTGGCTTGATGGGGCCTGTCAGGGATTGAACTCAGTACTAAGTCCCCAAACTTGCCAGCATAACAGGCTCATTTAATTTTGGTTGTTAAAATTTGGGTTTTGAGTTTGAGTCTCAAGATTTCACTGTTGTTGATTCTGGCTTGGATATTTACTTCTATTCTTTCTTTCTTAATACCAACAATGCCTCTAAGAACTCTTGGCCCTTGTTGATCAGAGTTAGTACTTCATGGTCAATTGTGTGTAAGGCTGGGTTTTATCTCTAGAATTACAAACTAAATAAAATGAAAAGATTAAAGACAAAGGGGATCATAAAAAAGCAAAGTAATATCTCCATGTACAATGTCCTTCACCAGTACACATTTTCCATGATTAATGATCGAATTCGCACCCCATACACACACATACACTTCCTGCTACCCTCTCCCATACCTGCCTCTGAGGCAGACTTTTTTCTCAATTTTTTCTCTTATAAACACTATGTTTTGCAATATTTTTACTGAAGAGACATTAGGCGAATCATTTTATCACTATTCATCATCCAGTTCTTGTCCATGGTGATCATTTCTAACATCCTTGTAATCATAGTCCCTTCTCTGCCTTACCTTCACTATCTTACTATTTGTGGCAAGCTTCCTATTATGGACTGGTCCTCTTGTTCCTCATCTCCATACTACCTTTTTCATGTATCATAAATGTGTGTCTATGTCTGTCTCTCTCCCTCTGACTCATTTGGCTCTGCATAATATTCTATTTTTACATCCATAAGCTAATTTCTTAAATTTGTTTTTTCCTAACAGCTTTGTAGTAGTTCATTGCTTACATGTATCACTATGTCGTTATCAAATCATTTGTTGTAAAGCCCTTGATTTGATTACAGATTTTGACTGTGGTTAATAGTGCTGCAATAACCATAGGAATGCAAAGGGCTTTACTGCACTGTTTTTGGGTGGGATCCTAAGATATGGTCCCTGTTGGGTCAATTTGGAAGCACAATTTCTTATTTTTTGAGGAATATCCATATTGTTTTCCAGAAAGACAGAGCCACTTGACATTTCCACCAGCAGTGAATTAAAATTTCGTTCCCTCACATCTATACCAGAATGAGTTAACTAGTTGTTCTTGAAAGATGGTTCTTCAACCTTTGATTTTGAGTATGTGTTCGCTCTGAATAGTCAAATGTGTTTTTTTAAGGCAACAAAATGTTTTATTCAATTTTCTGATTCATTTTACTACTCTATGTCTGTTAAGTGGTACATTTAGTCTATTAATGTTAAGAGTTATTATTGTCATGGAATAATGTGTCACCTTTTTGTAAAAGTTGTTGTGTTTGGAGAGTTTGTCTTATCTTAGTTTTTCTCAAATCAGTTATGATTTAAAATTTGGTTTTGAGTCAGTAAAAGTTCTTTATCCATGTAGCTGCATATCCTTTCTTCAAATCTGAATGAAAGTCCAGCAGGGTGAGGAGTTCATTACTTCAAGTTTCTTTTTGGGTTTTTTTTTTGTTTGTTTATTTTACTAAATTCCACTACTACTTTTGGGCTTAAAGGTTTGCTGTGATAAATCTGCTGTAAAAATTAAGAATTTATATGTTTTTTTGTATATGTTTTCTTTTCTTGATTTTGCTGCTTTTAGTATTCAATCTCTATCTGTGGTTTTCAACAATGTGACTATGATATCTTTTGTGTTCCTTATTTTAGGGGTCTCTTTTAGTTAATATTCCTCTGCTATACCGAATATGGGTGCATACATTCTTTATCTCTGGGAACTTATGAGCAATGATATCTTTGACTATTAATTCTTCATAAAGGTTTTCTTTCTGGCTCTCTGGGACTCTAGTGATTGCTGTGGTATTTATTTTGAGTTTATTCTAAGGCTCTATTATCATCTGTTCATTTTTTGATGATTTCCCCATATTCTGTTTATTTGTTTTAATACTCTTCCATCTTCTGCTTTTGTGTATGCAGCTCATCTTCCAGATCACCTTTTTTATATTTAGCAGCTATAACTCTAATGGTGGGTCCCTCCAGTAAGCTTTATATTTTGTCTTCCAAACTTTTTATATCTGTCATGTCTCTTTAAAGTTTTCTCATTTCTATTCTCATATCCTCTTGAGTCTTATTGGTCACCCATTGCATGCTTTCCTTGAGTTTCTTAAGCATCCTAACATTTCCATTCTAAAATTTTTATTAGAGAACTACATAAGTAGCTGATAGTGTTTGGACCTTCAGAACTATCATATTCAAGTAGAATAGAGTTATTGTTCTTAATTTTTCATTATTTGTATATAGAATAGTCATGGATTTTTGTGTATTAATTTTGAAGCCCGTTGTTTCTAGAATCTTTTTGGTAGTCTTTAGGATTTTTTAGAAATAGTATCATATAATCTGGAAAAAAGTGATTGCTTGACTCCTTTCTTTCCTATCTAATGCCCTTTATTGTTCTTTTTTTTATTTAAGCACTATGAAGTCTCTTAATATCTTTTTCTTGCCTGTTTACTATTGCAAGTACCTCCAGTACTGTATTGAATAAAATTGCTGAAAGGGGCAAACTTGTATTGTGCCAGATCTTAAAGGAAAGGCTTTCAGTATTTCCCTACTGAGTATTATGTTCAAGTAGTAATCATCATGGGGTTCTGCATTGCTTTCTCATTGTGACCTTTGCAGTATGGTGATATTTTGTATGTGTTGTGGTATAGCTAATTGAATAAAATATGTGTAACTGTGAAGCAAGTGATGTGGGTGCATTCTTCTCAAGGCACATTGATTTCAGGTGAAAATGGCTCTTCTGAATAAAAGAAGACCCCAATACTGGTTTGTCTGCATCATTTCTTGAGACTCTATCAAATTATACAAGTTCTAATGAAATTATAATAGATAAAATATTTATCTATTATAAAATAAAACATATTTTATCTATTATAATTTATATGCCATATATTATTTACTTTATGATTTCTTAAATTTCCCCAATACTAGTCATTTTCTCCTCCAAACGCTGGATATCCAAGGAGAGAATGTAGATTACTAGATACGCATAAGATCCATTTATGTGATGCAGGTTTGTATCCAGATAGGGAAGAACACATCTTTTGAATAGTTTTTTAAGATCTGCAAGTTTAGGTAGAAATCTAGAAGTCTCATTTTTTTCTATTGTTTTCTATCGTTTTGAGCATGAATTTAAAAATATACAAGGAGAATAATGATAATAATTGATATCTGGAAATTATGAATGTAAAAGGACTGCTTGCATATTTTGTTGATTGTTTTTGAAGGTTTTGGATCACACTGAAGATGTTCAGGGTCATTCATGATTCTGCACACGTTGGCAATGCTCAGGGAACCATATGGGAACCACATGGTCAAACATTGGTCAACCACATGCAAGTTAGGGTCTTTACATACCATATTATCTCTCCCACATCACTTAAAAAATCAATTCTTTGGTGACCATGTGGACTTGATACAAAAAAAATAGTGCTCATAGCCTCAGTTTTCTCATCTATGAAATTAGAAAAATAAAAAAAATTGGGGGGAGAATTTTTCTAATGAAAGTTAAATAAGTAGTAGCTACATCATATACCTTTCACAGTGTATGTATATACTTTGAATACCTAATTGTTTATTTGATTATTAGGTTAGTTCTAGCTACTGGGGAAAGCAGAATCTGTGACACAGGGAGAGATACTTACAGATATGAGGTGGAAAATGAATGAATGCCTTTTTTATAATTAATTTATTTAAGCACCATGGTTACAAAATTGTTCATGGTTGAATTGCAGTCATAGCATATACACAACCTCTCACCAGTGAACAATTCCTACTACAAATGTTTTCCTATGACCCATGCTCCCCTGTCTGTCTTTTAGACAGGTGTTTTGCTTCTTTTTCTCTCTGTTTTCTTCTTAAAATGTGTTTTGCATTATCACTATTGAAAGGGTACATGCATAGCACTTTATCCACTTTCAGAAGCCAGTTCTTGTCAAGAGTGATCAGTTTCAACTATCATTGTCACAATAGTTCATTACCCCAACTGCATTCGCCACTCTTTGTGGCAAAATTTTTACTTAAACTGGTCCTTTTGATCCTCACCTTTATTGTCTCTGTATATTATTTCTATACTATCTTTTTATTTTTCTTATAATCCACAAATAAGTGAGTTTTACTGTCTAGCCCTCTCCCATAAATCATGAATTTATTTTCTTAATGGCTGCATATTATTTTATTGTATACACATACCACAGTTTCTTTAGCCACTCATCTGCTCTCGAGCTTGGTTTGTTTTTAGATTCTGGCTATTGTAAATAATGCTGTGAAGATCAGTGAAATACAGTGTGCTTTTCTGCATGGTGATTCTGAGTCCCTAGGGTATATGGTTAGGAGTTATATTGCTAGATCATTTGGAAACTCAGTTCCTAATTTTTTGAGGTATATCCATATTGTTTTCAAAAAAGGCTGGACCAGTCTACATCCCAGTAGAAGTGAAAGAGCTCCTTTCTCCTGCATTTACACCAATACTGGTTGTTCTCTTTCTTTATGATGTGTGTGAGTATCTGTGAGATAAATCTAATTGTGATTTATATCTCCCTGATTATTTGCTCCAACTTAATTTCAAACGGTTTTTTACCCATTTTATTGAAAAAATACCATGGGTATACATATAGGATTTGCATTAAATCCATACAATGTTTTTGGAAGCATTGCAATTTTAATTATCTCAATCCTCCTAATTCATGAATAGGGTATAAGTCTCCATTTTCTTGTGTTATCTTTTATTTTTGGGTCACACCCGGCTTTGCTCATGGGTTACTCCTAGATCTGCACTCAGAAATCGCCCCTGGCAGGCACGGGGACCGTATGGGATGCTGGGATTCAAACCATCGTCCTTCTGCATGCAAGGCAAATGCCCTACCTCCATGCTATTTCTCCAGACACAATCTTTTATTTCTTAAAGTAGTGTTTTGTAGTTTTATTTGTATAGTTCTTTCATCTTCTTAGTTAAGTTGATTCTTATGTACATAATTTTTTGATCCATAATTGTGAAGAGTTATTTTTCTCAATTTTTCATTATTTGTATATGGAATAGTCATGGATTTTTGTGTATTAATTTTGAAGCCTGTTGTTTCTAGAATCTTTTTGATAGTCTTTAGGGTTTTTTTAGAAATAGTATCATATCATCTGGAAAAAGTGATTGCTTGACTCCTTTCTTTCCTATCTAATGCCCTTTATTGTTCTTTCTTTTTTTAAGCACTATGGATTCTCTTGATATCTTTTTCTTGCCTAATTACTATTGCAAGTACTTCCAGTACTGTAGTGAATAAAATTGCTGAAAGGGGGGCAAACTTGTATTGTGCCAGATCTTAAAGGAAAGGCTTTCAGTATTTCCCTACTGAGTATTGATATAGTGTAGTATATTGTTTGGCTTGCATATGTTAAACCATCCTTGCATGACTGTGATGAATCCTACTTGGTCATAGTGTATAAGATGACAGTTTATAGCTTCCTGATGAGCTGTGAATTCTATTGACTAGTATTTTGTTGATAATATTTGCCTCTGTGCTCATCAGGTATATTGGTTTTCTTTTATTTGTGATATGACTGCCTATGTTTGGTATAACAGTGATGTTAGCTTCATAGAAACTATTTAGGAGGTTATGTTTGAATCTCCTGGAAGAGCCTGAAAGGTATTGGCAGTGGGGCTTCTTGAGAGTTTGAAAGAATTCACTAATGAATCATATGGGCTTTTATTTTGGGGAAGGATTTTGATTATCATTTAAATTTCCTCAATATTGCTAAGTCTATTTAGATATTCCAGATCATCTTGATTAGACCTTAGTGGTTGAAAATAGGAGCCCATGTTTACATTTCATGCATCCTCATTCATTACTGAGATGTAAAATAAATAATAAGTTTTATAATTTTCTTTCCTTTTAGTTCAATATAACTAATTGAGTCATGGATTAAATATTTATTTCATAAATGTACACATATTTTAAGTCTTTAATTCTACTTAACTATGTTTTAGGTTCATAATTTCTAGGCATTCAAACTAATAAGAAAATATAAAAGCAATATACTAATAAACACAGCTATTAATATATTGTATGTGTACTATTAGAAACACAAATTGTAATGAGAAATAACCTCAAAGTAACAAACATCCAAATGTCAATTTTTGTAGCTATCACATAGAAGAAAAACTAAATATCTGTCTTTAATTGTGCCTTTCAATTTATTTATAAGAAATATAAGTATTATAATTTCTAATATTATAATTTTATTATTATTCAAATTTAAGATCAATTATATTTAATAATAATAAGCTATTATTCTGAACTATATATTTAAGTGGGATTGCCATAGCTCAACCAATCCTTATTCAAATACTTAGCAACTCCATAAAACTAACTCCAGTAAGGTTTCATAAAATCTTTGCAACTTGCTCCAGGATGTTTGACTTTAACTGAACACAGAGTGCAAACAAGTCTGGTTGGTCAGAGAAAATTGAAATCCATGCTCCTTTTCTCTTCTCTTTCTGTTCCATCTCATATTCTTCTATCATAGTGATCTCTCTTGTGTATCAGGAAGTGTTATTGATTTCCATCCTTTTGCCACATCCTGACATCCTATCTTTCCCTCACATCTTTATGAGGATAGAATTTTTCTTACTACAGTTTTGCAGATGAGCCTTGCTTTTTTAATCAATTTAATACATTATTTTGTGAGCACTTAATATTGAGATATAGAGCAAGGCAATATCAATTTTTTTTCCTCAGCCTATTTCTAATCCTTTTCAAATTTCCATTTACTCTATTTTTGCCATGCTTAGACTTTACCAGGATTAATTATTCTTCATTAATTATGTCCCCTCCATTTGGCATAACTAGCTTTTTATTGACTTTAGAGACCTCTGTGGTTTTCTAAAGTGTCTAGCATTATGCCAAGATGCTGTGTTCAAAAGCTATTTTTAACATCAAGAAATTCCGAGATTTATTAGAATTACTGCAAAGTTCTCTAACCTTTACTTAAAAAGCTATGATATATTGTCATAAACTGTTAAATTATTATTGGCATCTGTGCAGATGTAAATAAAGAGTGTGGAGTCATTATGCTGTTTAAAAATGTATGATACTGTTGTGTGCCTGGGAACAACTGGGGGTGGGATGTGGAGAGAAGCAAGTATCATATTTTCACCTTCCATAAACTGATTCAATCTGTTAGTACTTTATCTTTATATCAGAACCAACTTTTTGCAAGCATATACTGGTCCTATATTTTGCACTTTCTAAGCAGGCTTATGTGTTCTTTTTAGTAGAACAGAATTTCTACTAGATTTCTGTTTCTGTTTCATAACTTGTACCAAAAAAAGATATTTTGTAAAATTCTTCTTTTATACCAGCATATTTATGTAGTGTTTTCGTCACAAAATATTTGATATCTTAGTACTAGGGATATAGATAGAAATAGATCACTTCCTTTGTATGCATGAAATCTGTTCGATCTCCAGTAACACACTAAAAATATGCAAATAAGAATTATACTTGCAAATATCTAGGGTTCTAGCTATCTCTAACATATCTGACTATAAGTATTTGGATTACTTGTTTAATTGCTTTGTTAATTTTATTTTGTAATTCAGTTCTTACTGTGCCTTTTGAGGAATGATTGTTATGAATTTTTTTTTTGGTTTTTTTTTTTTGAGGGTCACACCCGGCAGTGCTCAGGGGTTACTCCTGGCTCCATGCTCAGAAATTGCTCCTGGCAGGCACAGGGGACCATATGGGGCACCGGGATTCGAACTGATGACCTTTTGCATGAAAGGCAAACGCCTTACCTCCATGCTATCTCCCAGGCCCCGATTGTTATGAATTTTAAATTTATTTTTGCATTTATTTTTATCACTGTCACTTCTACATTGTACTAAGCTTTATCTTCCTTAACTTTTAAAAATATCATTTTTGAAAAAAAATAAGACTTTTAAAATCTAGCTTTTGAGAAAACTGAACATCACATAATGAAGACAGAATGACAGAAGTTAAAGCTAAAAATGATACATAAGGTCGCGTTGACTTAATACTTTTTGGCAAATTTAGACATATGTTCAAAGTAAGGCTTAAGTCTACATAACTTGGCATCATAAGCTAACAGAATATTGAGTATACCGCCTATCATATTATTATCTTATTATATTATATTACCTTGCATAGTAGTATTTGCTTATAAAAGCCTGACTTTTATATCAAAATTAATTTGTAACTGTGGTGGAATGAATTAAATTAATTTTGCCTTTAAAATAACAACTTTTATTGTTATTTTTAGTTACTTTTAATAAATGTTTCTTAAATTAAAAATAACATTTTTGATCTTTTCCTTCCTTTATTAGGAATAGTTGTCTTATCTTCTGAAACAAATTCGCTTAATATTTAAAGCTATTTCTTATGCTTCATGTTATGTTAATAGTATATTTTACTTCTTATTGATTATTTGGCCAGGATGCTGATTTAGCTAAGCAATTCCTGTATAAGATCCCTTAGGCAATGCAATTAAGACATTGTGTATGGGCAGCAAGGTGGCACTAGAGGTTAGGTGTCTGCCTTGCAAGCGCTAGCCAAGGAAGGACCCAGGTTCAACCCCCCAGCATCCCATATGGTGCCCCCAAGCCAGGGGCAATTTCTGAGCGCTTAGCCAGGAATAATCCCTGAGCATCAAACATGTGTGGCCTGAAAAACCAAAAAAAAAAAAAAAAAAAAGACATTGTGTCAGTCAGAGTATTACAGGCTTTTTCTCACATCTGACTTGTGTGGAACCTAAGCTTAGACTTTTAATTCAAATAACAGCAAGTGAACTCTTGACATTGCCCTAGTATCTCTGATGATCTGGTGACATGAACCGAGTCTCTTTGTCCAAAGATAGTTAAAAACTGTAACCAAAAATACCAAATCTCTGAAGTTATATTAAAAACATTATTTTAGTAAACAATTGTAGAGGAACATTTTTAGAGTTGGAGAAATTAAGGGTGAGCAGCAAGGAAGGTAAGGAATATATACATCTCTGGATGAGGAAATGGCAAGAGCATAGAGAATGATAGTTACTATTCCTGCCTTCTGTAGAAAAGTACTTATCTTCCGTAAGTACTTAAATAATCAACAAATTATATGAAAGTGGACAGAAAACTAAGAATGCCACAGGATACCATATTTTCAATGCAGTATCTTGTTTTCTTTTGGTGCCACACCCATCAATGCGAAATGTCTAACTGTGGCCAGATAATGCAAGATAGGCATCTTAATTCATTTATTATCTCTCCAAATCCTATTACTGAACTTTACATAGGTGCCAATACACCTAGTAATATGCACATTTATTAACTTTAGTCACAATGCATTTTACATGTTTAAAATTAAATGAAATCCATGAGCAAAAGGATGAAGTTAAAAGCATATGAACTTACAGTTAGTATCCTGTTTCTTTAAACAATTGGTTCTACTAATATTTTTGCTATTATTGCCTTCATCTCAATTAAATTTTGCTGGCTCTAGTGTACTATTCCAAGTTCTTTTATCTTCAATGTTCTAGAATTCTGTCTCATATATTTGCAAATCTAAAACTTCATTTTTATCTCCTAAATAAACATTATTAGTATTATTTTTAGGTAATAATATTAATGAGTATGCATATTATTTTTCTATTTAAAATCCCATGAAAAACCATAAAATAAATTACTATCATATGGTCTATCACAAATAAAATTATAAGATTATGTTTCAATTTGTAACAGAGTTTATCTAAATTGCACATATTATTTTTCTCTTCCTTATATTTTAGAATAACCATCAAGACTCAAAAAATTTTCCCATGAAGATAATCTTTAGGTCATGTGTTTTGTTCTTACTGAGCTTATTGATAACATCTTTCTCTATCAAATTGAATGTGTGATAATGAGAAAATTAAAAATCAGAAATGAACAAAGTTGAGAAACCAATGCTCTGGTACTTTCACAACAGAGGGTAACTCTGGGAATTTTCAAAAAAAAAAAAAAATAGAAAGCATGTCTCAAAAAAAGTTGCTAAAGTTGAGTAAACCAACATCCAGCAGATGTCATAAAACATTAAAAAAAAGTATCAGTAGGCACAATCATTCCGAATAAAATATTTGATAAGTGTAGAAAAGTCCATTTCTTTTGCTGTTATTCCATACTTAAAGAGTTTAATTTATAATTTACTATGGCTTCTAAGAACATTTCTCTGTCCTCACAATCAAGCAATTACCTCTATCTCACCATTAAGAAGATGAATTTTCTCTATTTTCACAATTTTCTCTCTCCCGTTTTGACCTGGAAGTCAATGTACCCTCATTCTTCCAATTCTTTCTACAATAAACTATGCCTTATAACATATTTTCTGATTAATCCTCTTGATAAACACAAATGATCATCATAGGACAAATTCTTGACTTTAGCCTCTGAATCACACAGGCCTATGTTTGTTCTAACACACAACCACCACCAGAAAATAGGAAAATAGTACTTATTTTCTTTATCTTTTTTCATTGTCTTTTGTTCTGAAAAGTCCCTAAGCCATTCTTGATGTGGCTTGAGCAAACCATTTTGAATAACCAGTTCAGACTACTATCATAAGTTATCACTACACTAGTGACTATACTATAGAACTATACTTGCTAGTTCTAATACTAAGAATACTTTGTACGTACTTTAAGATTAAGAGATTAATTAGGTTAAGTGGGGTTTAGTGTTTCTTTTCAATGTCAAAACTGAATTTTGTGTACTTGGATGGATCGCCATATTTCTCTTTTTAAGCTGAAAACAGGATGTTTCAATAGCCTGTTAGTTGATACAGAACTTCTATACTGAAATGAGAATTCAAGTGACCCATAATTCAAATTAAATTTTGCATAGTTATATCAAATGTCATCCTTTTTGACGGAAGAATTTCAGTCTCTTTAAAAGGTACAAAAGTTAATTTTATTAGTCCCAAAAGGAGATAGACCAAGGAACCTAACCTGTGGTCGGCAACCTGCTGCTCGCGAGCCACATGTGGCTCTTTACACTTTTAATTTGACTCTTCTGTGTGCAGGGCGCCGCTCCAGAAGTCAGGACTCTACTACTAGCCTCTGTCAGTGCATGCCTGTGTTGTTCTCAAAATAAATTTCAATCGTGGTTTTGGTGAGATTTGGCTCAGTTGAAAAGAAAGGTTGCTGACCACTGTGCCAGGTTGTGACATCTTCTCCTTCGGTTTTAGTTTCTACTTTATCTTCAGCCATCAATCTTCATGGAGAGCCTCATACATTGCTTACCAAGCCCATTGTGAGATGCCATTATAAACATCAAAGTGTTTCCCCAAATCTCCAAAGATTCCAGCATCCTATATTAATCTGATCTTTTTGAAGAAGAGAATGGAAAGTCCTCCAATTTTATATTTGTGATTAGTTGAAATGTAGCTCACTTAAAAAATTGTTTCTAATGCAATTCATTCTTCTCCAAGAAAATCTTTTGTCCTCAGAGACATAACTTCACCACAATCTTCATTTAAACTATTGGTTTTTCTAATCTTAGGTTTAAATAAAGAAAGGCAATACAATCACTTTACATGAAAAAAATTTAATATTATCTTTATTTAAGCAGGTTGATTACAAACATGATTGCAGCGGGGTTTCAGTCATAAAAAGAACAATCCCCTTCACCAGTGCAACATTCCCATCACCAATGTCCCTAATCTCTCTCCTCCCCCTCTCCCCCTGTATTCGAGATGGGCATCCTGCTCTCACTCATGGGCATCATAGCCATAGTTTAGTATAGTTATTTCTTGAACTGCATTTACCACTCCTTGTGGTTCAGTCATTCCAGACCTCATTTCTATTATCTCTGGGCATTATTACAATGATGCCTTTTAGTTTTCTTAAAACTAGATAGATAGATAGATGAGTGAGGCTATTCTGTGTCTATTTCTCTGAACTAACTGATTCAGCATAACAGATCCCATATACATCCCTGTATAGAAAAATTTTGTGACCTCACCACTCCTAATGGCTGCATAATATTTCATTGTGTATATGTACCATAGTTTCTTTAGCCATTCATCTATTGAAGGGCTTCTTGGTTGTTTCCAGAGTTTGGCTATTGTAAATAGCCCTGCAATGAATATTGGTGTGAGGAAGGAATTTTTGTGTTGTGTTTTTGTGTTCCTAGGGTAGATCCCTAAAAGTGGCATAGCTGGACCATATGGGAGCTCAATTTCCAGTTTTTTTGAGGAGTCTCCATAGTTTTTCCATAAAGACTGGACCAGATCGCATTCCACCATCAGTGAATCAGATTTCCTTTCTTTCCACATCCCACCACACTTATTGTTCTTATTCTTTGTGATGAGTGCTAATCTCATTGTTGTTTTGATTTGCATCTCCCTGATGATTAGTTATGTGGAGCATTTTTCCATGTGCCTTTTGGTCATTTGTATTTCTTTTTTGTATTTCTTTTTCTTTGAAAAATTTTATAAATATTAAAATCCTTTAACATTTGTATAGATTTTAGAAATTTTTATAAATATAAAAATAATTTATCTAGGGACAGGAGTGGTGGCTCTAGAGGTAAGGCATCTGCCTTGCAAGTATTAGCTTAGGACAGACTGCGGTTTAATCCCCTGGCTTTCCACTTGGTCCCCCAAGCCAGGAGCGATTTTGAGTACATAGTCAAGAATAACCACTGAGTATCAATGGGTGTGGCCCCCAAACAAACAAAAATATATAATAATTTATTTAAAATGTAATATGAATCAAAAAGGTTCCCACTTATAACTCTTTTCTTTTTCTTTTTTTTGTGGTTTTTGGGTCATACCCCTTGATGCTCAGGAGTTACTCTTGGCTCTGCACTCAGAAATTGCTCCTGGATTGGAGGACCATATGGGATTCCAGGGGATTGATTGAACCATGGTCTGTTCTAAGTCAGCCTTGTGCAAGGCAAATGCCCTACTGCTACAACACTACTATGGCCCACCATCTTATAATTTTTTTTCCAGTTTATAATTTTTATACATAAAAATATCACAAAGAAGGGTGTAAATGGTGGTGCAAGTGGTAATTAATGTATCTGTCTTGCCTGTGCTAGCCTAGGATGGAATGCAGTTCAATCCCCAAACATCCCATATGGTCCCCCAAGCCAGAGGTGATTTCTGAGCACATAGCATAGCCAGGAATAACCCCTGAGCATCACCAGATGAGGCCCAAAAAGCCAAAAAAGAAAAAATCACAAAGTTTTGTGATGAAAAGTTTTTGTTTTCATTTTCTACTACCCCTATTCCCCAAAGGTTCTTTGTTTTGTTTTGTTTTTGTTTGTTTGTTTTTGGTCCACACCCGGCGGTGCTCAGGGGTTACTCCTGGCTATCTGCTCAGAAATAGCTCCTGGCAGGCACAGGGGACTATATGGGACACCAGGATTCGAACCAACCACCTTTGGTCCTGGATTGGCTGCTTGCAAGGCAAACACCGCTGTGCTATCTCTCCGGGCCCCAAAAGTTCTATTTTAATTAAAGCTACTCAAGAAGATGAAGTGTAACATTCTCTTTAGAAATCTTTAATAATACATGGTTTTAAATGAAGACATAAATTATTTACTTATGATAGATTGTTAGTAAAGCATCCTTCCAAAACCCAAGTCTGAAAATATGGGAATCATATCTGTCTGCTCCTATGTATGCAGTGTCATACCAAATGCTTTTTTAATATGCAGACACCTATCATTCATAACTTATCAAGTAATAGAAAAGGTATATATGAGATAAGGGATAATTGATATATGTACAAAAGTAAACAAATATGCAAACTAATTTAAGTCAATCTATGAATAACAATGATTTTCTAAGAATAGAGAATATCTTTGAGTTTTTATGAGGAATTCTTAAAAGATTTGAGTTCTTGCCTCAGCTTCCTTCTGTGTTCTAGTGCTATCACTGTTCATCTGCCCTTTGGGATCAGCCAGGTTTTTGTCAAGGAAGGAATAGAAAACCTCACGTCCTAATCTCTTCCACCAAATGCAAATGGGGCTGTCTTTTGCGGTCTTTTTCCAACCTTTTTCCTGGTCCCAGAGCCATTGCTGATCCTTTGTCAGGCCTATGTGTCCTGGTGGGAAAAGAGAGGCTCAGGTCCTAATCCTCTCCACCAAGCTCAGTCAGGGCCTCCTTTTCAGCCTTTCCTCAGTCTCCTTCTGCATTCCAGTGACATTACTGAAAACCTCTTTTTCTCATCAATCCTCCTATTGAGGACTAGTGAGATGCTACTGTGCGAAGTCATTTCAATTTATACCATAGACTTCTTGGCAGATTAAATCTAGCATTTCTTTCTCTTAGAAATCATACAGCTTAAGGACTCACTGAACAAATCAATAAACTAGTATGCAATGTTTTGGTCATATTTAGACAACCTTGCTAGTTTAGAAAAATAACCCCAAAAAGATATACCATGAGTCACATTTCATAGAAACAATTCAATAGATCACTTTTTTAAACACCCTGATGCTCTAGCACTTATAATCACTAAATACAAAGATTAACAAGGAAGCTAAAGAAGATATCTACTGAGAGGGACACAGAGAAAAATCCTGGCATATCTCCAAGTTCACCCAAATGCTTGAACCTTTATAGATGAGAACCTAAAATCAACACTTAAAGGTTTAGCTATGGAAATCAAGGAGACACTAGCCTGCAAAATTAAGAAATCTATAGATGAACAGTTCAATCAACTCAAAGAAGAACTCTTTCAGAAAATGAGATAATCCATAATAATGAAAATGAAGGAATTAAAAATCAGGTTAGCAAGGCATAATTGTAGAATTACATAGGTGGAGAATGATTTTTTTAAAATATATTTTATGTAAACACCTTGATTACATACAAGATTGTGTTTGGGTTTCAGTCATGTAAAGAACACCAACCATCACCAGTGCAACTTTCCTATCACCATTGTCCCAAATCTCCCTCCTCCCCACCCAACCCTCACCTGTACTCTAGACAGGCTCTCCATTTCCCTCATACATTCTCATTATTAGGACAGTTCAAAATGTAGTTATTTCTCTAACTGAACTCATCACTCCTTGTGGTGAGCTTCCTGAGGTGATCTGGAAGTTCCAGCTTTTCTCTTTTTTGTCTGAAAATTATTATTATTGCAAGAATGTCTTTCATTTTTCTTGAAACCCATAGATGAGTGAAACCATTCTGCGTTTTTCTCTCTCTCTCTGACTTATTTCACTCAGCATAATATAGTCCATGTACATACATGTATAGGAAAATTTTATGACTTCATCTCTCCTGACAGCTGCATAATATATCACAGTTTCTTTAGCCATTCCTCTGTTGAAGGGTATCTTGGTTGTTTCCAGAGTCTTGCTAGGGTAAATAGTGCTGCAATGAATATAGGTGTAAGGAAGGGGTTTTTGTATTGTATTTTTGTGTTCCTAGGGTATATTCCTAGGAGTGGTATAGCTGGTCATATGGGAGCTCGATTTCCCGTTTCTGGAGGAATCTCCATATTGCTATCCGTAAAGTTTGAACTACACAGGATTCCAACCAGCAGTGGATAAGAGTTCCTTTCTCTCCACATCCCCGCCAACACTGTTTGTTTTCATTCTTTGTGATGTGTACCATTCTCTGTGGTGTGAGGTGGTACCACATAGTTGTTTTGATTTGCATCTCCCATATGATTAGTGATGTGGAGCATTTTTTCATGGGTCTTTGGCCATTTGTATTTCTTCTGTGTCAAAGTTTCTGTCGATTTCTTCTCCCCATTTTTTGATGAGATAGGATTTTTTTTCTTGTAAAGTTCTGTCAGTGGCTTGTATATTTTGGAGATTAGCCCCTTATCTGAGGGGTATTGGGTGAATAGGTTTTCCCACTCAGTGAGTGGCTCTTGTATCCTGGGCTCTTGTATCCTGGGCACTATTTCCTTTGAGATGCAGAAGCTTCTTAGTTTAATATATTCCCATCTGTTAATCTCTGCTTTCACCTGCTTGGAGAGTACATTTTGCTCCATGAATATGCCTGTAGTCTCAATGTCCTGAACTGTTTTGTCTACATGTTGTTCTATATATCTTATGGTTTCGGGTCTGATATAAGGTCTTTCATCCATTTGGATTTTACCTTCGTACATGATGTTAGCTGGGGGTTCTAAGTTCAATTTTTTGCAAGTGGCTAGCCAGTTGTGCCTGAGGGCCTATCCTTATTCCAATACCATGCTGTTTTGATAACTATTGCTTTGTAGTAAAGTTTAAGGTTAGGGAAGTAATTCCTCTCATGTTCTTTTACCCATTGATTGCTTTAGCTATTCTAGGGTGATCCACTTCTTTGAAGAATGTCGTGGGGATCTTTAGAGGGATTGCATTAAATCTGTATAATGCCTTTGGTAGTATTGCCATTTTGATTATGTTAATCCTGCCCAACCATGAGCAGGGTATGTGTTTCCATTTCCGCATATCCTCTCTTATTTCCTGGAGCAAAGTTTTATAGTGTTCTTTGTATAGGTCCTTCACATTTTTAGTCAAGTTGATTCCAAAATATTTGAGTTTGTGTGGCACTATTGTGAAATAGGTTGTTTTCTTTTTTTAATATTTTATTTTATTTTAACACCTTGATTACATACATAAGTGTGTTTGGGTTTCAGTCATGTATAGAACACCACCCATCACCAGTGCAACGTTTCCATCACCATTGTCCCAAATCTCCCTCCTCCCCAACCACCCCCCGCCTGTACTCTAGACAGGCTCTCCATTTCCCTCATAGATTCTCATTTTTAGGACAGTTCAAAATGCAGTTATTTCTCTAACTAAGCTCATCACTTTTTGTGGTGAGCTTCCTGGGGTGAGCTGGAACTTCCAGCTCTTTTCTCTTTTGTGTCTGAAAATTATTATTATTGCAGGAATGTCTTTCCTTCTCCTTAAAACCCATAGATGAGTGATACCATTCTGCATTTTTCTCTCTCTCTCTGACTTATTTCACTCAGCATGATGGATTCCATGTACATCCATGTATAGGAAAATTTCATGACTTCATCTCTTCTGACAGC
>PVKC010011750.1:0-24361 GCA_004027635.1 Crocidura indochinensis | reverse complement strand
CCTCCTTTTTCTATACAGTCCGTGTGAGGAACACAGCCTGTGGTAAGAATTGGGAGGCCTTATTTTTTTTTCCTTCTTTTTTTTTTTTTTAATTTAAGCGTTTTGATTACATATGTGTTTGTGATTTCGGTGAGAGCCACATTTTTAAAACCGAAAATATATAGGATGGTATACTGCTTTTAGTTTCAATAAGTTTTTATTGAGAATATTCTATATGCAAGTATCCACAAGGGTCGGGAGGATACAAATAACACAACTAATAAAACAAAAACTTTAGAACAATATTATTTATTGAGAATATTTAATTCCATAAAATTTGCCTTACAATGTAGAGAAAATTACATTCTGACAGTGACTGACAAAGTCGCAAACACTAATGTGAACATTGGCCTTGCATTTCCTTGGGAAGTTTGAGTAAGTCAGGTTTGTATGTTGTTGTTTTTAATTTTAGGCACAATTCCAGGTTCTCATCGATGAGATGATTTCTCGATTTACTCTTGATAAGATTCATGCTTGAAAATTATTGTTCACATAAATATGTAGACCCAAACCAGGAAAGAACAGCAAATGCTAGTTTTTTTAGTTGATTATATGAGTCAGGAATACTCCGGGTGTTAAAAATCAACATATCTTTCTTCTCTAGGTATTTTAAAGCAGACCACTTGTGCTGTGAACTAAGTTCACATTTGTGTTTCTCCAATCTTTCTAAATTAGCACAAAGACATTCAAATTTTGAGCTCCACAGTTCTTTGTTTTCTAAATCCAGAAATTGCATTTCTAAGTTGCCAATGTCGATATTAAAGGGAGAAAAATTTAATTCCGTTACAGTGGCATCCAGACGTTTTACACAAAGGCCATCATCGCTTTGCTGTTTCTGAAATCCTGAAACCTCTTGAGAAAAGCTTCCCCTATATTTAAAAGTGCTGTTTTAAAATAGATAATGTCAATATCAGAATTATTTTCTTGGCGATGTTTCAACAGGCTTGGAAGGTGAGTCAAAGTTTCTCTGTCAAAATCTTGAGCAAAAACAGATAATTTGTTTTCAAACGAAACAACTTCTTCTAACATCAAAAAATTGTGTTTCCTTTCCTCTGTAGTTTATGTTTAAGCTAATTTAGATGTGAAGTAACATCCACCATGAAATAGTTTTTGAATCCAGTGATTGTTAATTCTGGATAGTGAACACCCTTCTCGAGGAAAAATGCTTTGATTTCTGATAATAAGGAAGCAAAAAGTTTCAAAATGTTTCCTTTGATAACCAAAATGTGCTGAAATTTGAAACCCTACTATATGGAGATGAAACAGGTAAAAGAGAAATACCTTTTAACAATCTTTAAAAGCAAGAACAGTGTTCCAGAGAAAAGTAGTGATTTCACTGAAAGGAAAAGAAATCTATTGACACTTTAGTGTGTGCTGCAAGAAACCAAACTAAAATACACACAAAAACAAAAACAGCACTTTGTTAATGGCATATGATATCATATCATAAAGGAATTACGATAGAGTGCCTGAAACACTTTAAAAATAATTTTTTATTTAAGCATACTTGTTACAAAATTAATCATACTTGCGTTTCAATCATAGAATGTACACCACCCTTCACCAGTACACTTTCCTCACCACCAATGTCCCTTGTTTACTTCCCCTTCATCCTCCTCTGTCTATGTCAGGGGCAGGCATTTTGCATTTTTCTCTCTATCTCTCTTTTCCTTTATGACACTGAGGTTTGCAAATTTTCCTTTATGACACCGTGGTTTGCAATATTGTGAATTAAAGGGTACCATGCATGTCACTTATCCATTTTCAGCATCCAGTTCTTGTCCAGAGTGATAAATTACAACTATCAATGTCATATAGTACCTTTCTCAATTCTAACTGAACTCACCACTTTTTATGCAAGCTCCCTATTATGGATAGTCCTCCATTCCTCATCCCTATCTTCTCTAGACATTATTAACATATTGCCATTTATTATTCTTATATGCCACAAATTATTATTCTGTGTCTACACCTCTCCTTCTGACTCATTTCACTCAGAATAATAATCTGATGTGTTTATGTATGTACAGATGATGCACTGTGCATGGCTCAGTGTATTTGTGTAGCCACAAGAAACAGAAGTTGCACACCCGTACATTGTATCCATTCAATGTATGATAGACTGGATTCAGAAAAACTCTCTGCTGAACTAAACTCTGCATGAGAGGCAAACACCTTACCTCCATGCTATCTCTCTGGCCCCAACAACTAAACAGATGACACAATAAAGGTAATTTGTGAAAATCACAATTGTGGTCAAATCCAGGATATTCACCATCGTGGGTAAGAATATGGATGCCCACTACTAAGCATCTTCTCCACGAAAAAGTGAAGTGGTTATTCTGAGGATGGGTGCTCTCTCGCCTTGTTGGAAAGAGGAAAGAAGTGAGAGCAGAACTCTGACTATGTACAGCTCCAGTTGGACAAAGAATGGGAAGCTAAGCTTGTGTATTTGGCAGACATTGTTCATTTTTTATGAACTTAATATTTCTCTGCAGGGGAATTTCACAAGTAGTTTTTACAGTGAGACATAAGATAGATGTGTTCAAAAAAGAATCTGATTCTGGGATAGCTGTGTCTGAGAAGGAGATACTGAAATATTTCCACTCTTGCAAAAAATGTCTGATTGGCACTTATATTATGCAGAAAGCCATAATCAATATGAAACACAGCATTTAAGGGCATTAGCTCACAACTTTAATCATGAGTACTCTGAACTTGAGAATCCACGGAAAAGAAAACTCTGGGTTGAGAATCCTTTCATGGAAGATGCCCACTCTTGTGCAAAATAAAATATGTGTTTTAAGATCATCCAGGCATTGTATTTCTAAACCCCACCCAACCTGGTCTGAAGAAGCAGGGTAGCAGGAAAGACATAATAAAGTAAGCTAGCCAGGAAAGGATGATCATGGAGTCCATGGCCTTTTACCTTGTACTCTCTGCCTGGAGCTCAAAATGCTAGAACACCTCTTTCTTTATTACAACCAATTCCCAATACCAGGAGGAGAGAGAGAGAGAGAGAGAGAGAGAGAGAGAGAGAGAGAGAGAGAGAGAGAGAGAGAGAGAGAAGTACATATTCAGTGGGATTTTACATATCAAAGGAAGAGGTGAGGTTTAAGAAAGGATGACGTTGGGGAAACACCTTTATTTGTGGTTGATACTGGGCATCATCTTACACTCTTGGAGCAGGGCCTGCACACAGGGCACGCACTGACAGAGGCTAGTAGAGTCCGGACTCCTGGAGCAGCAGCCCCGCACACAGAAGAGCCAAATTAAAAGTGTAAAGAGCGGGTCGGGCGGTGGTGCTGGAGATAAGGTGCCTGCACTAACCTAGGACGGACCACGGTTCGATCCCCCGGTTCCCCATATGGTCCCCCGGGCCTGCCAGGAGCGACTTCTGAGCAAATAGCCAGGAGTAACCCCTGAGCGTCACCGGGTGTGGCCCAAAAACCAAAAAAAAAAAAAAAAAAGTGTAAAGAGCCACATGTGGCTCGCAAGCCACAGGTTGCCGACCACTATGTGTAGTGTTACTGAGAGATTTGTGGTCACCTTTTGGCATGCAATTGACCAATTTTTCCAGAACCACTTGTTAAAGAGGTTTTACTTGCTCCACTTGTTGAAGAGGTTTTACTTGCTCCATCTTGTATTTGTTGCTCCTTTATCAAATATTAATTGGTTGTATACCTGGAGGTCAGTCTCATAATATTCTATAGCATTAATCTGAGGGTCTTTCTTCATTTCGATAGTATGCTATTTTAATTATTATTGCTTTATAGTACAATTTAAAATTGGGGAAAGTGATACTTCCCATATTCTCTCTCCCAAGGATTGCTTTAGCTATCCCTGTGCATTTATTATTTTAAATGAATATCAGGAGTGTTCTACCCACTTTTTTTTAAAAAATGTTGTGGGTTTCTTTAGAGGAATTAAATCTGTACATTAAATCTGTACAATGCTTTGGGGAGTATTGCCATTTTAGTGATGTTAATCCTCTCAATCTATGAGCAGAGTATATGTTTCCCTTTCTGTGTGTTCTCTTTTATTTCTTGAAACAGTGTTTTATAGTAGTTTGTTTGTTTGTTTATGGACCACACCTGGTGATGCTCAGGAGTTACTCTTAGCTATGCACTCAGAAATAGCTCCTGGTTTAGGACCGCAGTCTGACCTAGGTTAGTGGGTTCAAGGCAAATGCCCTACCACTTGCGCCAACCCTCCGGCCCAAGATTTATAGTATTCTTTGTATTGATAAAAATGTTATAAATTTTTGAGTGTTAATTTTGTAGCCTACCTCTTTACTATTCAAAGACATTTTTTTCTAGAAGCGTTTAGGTAGTCTTTAGGATTTTCTAAATTAAGTAACAAGTCAGCTGTGAACAGTGAGAGCTTGACTTCTTCCTTTTCTATCTATATGCCCTTGATAGCTTTTGTTGCCTTAATGCTATGGCAAGTACTTCCAGTACTATGTTGAATAAAAGTGGCAAGAGGGGGCAACCTTGTCTTGGCAAATCTTAAAGGAAAGGATATTAATTTTTCCCCATTGAATATAATATTTGCCATGTGCTTGTCATAAATAGCCTTTTCTATATTGATGAAAGTTCTTTCGATTCTGATCTTGCTGAGAATATTCTTTATGATGAATGGATGTTTGATCTTGTCAAATACTTTCTCTATATCTATTGATATGATCATATGACTTTTATTTTTTCTTTTGTTGAAATGATGTATTACATAAATTAATTTGCTTGTTTTAAACCATCTTTGCATATCTGGAACGAACCTTATTAGTCATGATGACCTTCTTGATGAGGTTTGAGATCCTATTTGTTAGCATTTTGTTGATGATCTTTACATCTGTGTCCATCAAGGATATCAGTGTAGTTCTCTTTTTGTGTGTATGTATCTCTGTCTGCTTTTCATATCATGATGATAATAGCTTCATAAAAATTTATTGGAAGTTTTTCTGTTTCTTTGATATCTTGGAAGAACCTGAAAAGGATTGGCAGTAGGTCTTCTTGAAAGGCTTGAAAGATTCGCTAGAGAATTCATCTAGGCCTGTGCTTTTGTTTTTGGAAAGGCTTTTAATTACCATTTTAATTTCCTCAATAGCAATAGGTTTGTTCAGATATGCCAGATCATCCTACTTCAACGTTGGGAAGTTATAGGAGTTCAAAAATCTATCCATTATTTCCATGTTCTCTTGGTTCCTGGAATAGAGTTTCTCAAAGTAATCTCTGATTACCTTTTGAATTTCCGTAATGTCTGTAGTGATCTCCAACTTTTCAATTTGAATTCAGTTTATTAAGTTTTGCTTTCTTTGTGAGTCTTGCTAGCAATTTGTAAAATGACATCCAGCTATTAACCCAAAGCAAAGGCATTTCCTCAACATTTTTCTTAATACCTACACTTTATTTTTATATATTTTTTTATTTTGGACCACACCCAGTGACACTCAGGGGTTACTCCTAGCTATGTGCTCAGAAATCGCTCCTGACTTGGGTGACCATATGAGACTCTGGAGTATCGAATCACTGTCTGTTGTATAGAGGTGTTATGCAGCTTATCTTCTATATCATTGATTCTGCTCTCAGCAACTGTTACTCTGCTGGTGAGGCTTTCCAGTGAGGTTTTCATTTTACCTACCATATTTTTCAGACCTTAGGTTTCTGTTTGAATTTTCTCATTTCTACTCTTATATCCTCTTGAGTTTCTGGGCTGTCTATTCCATCATTCCTCTAAGTTTGTTGAACATTCATAACATTTCCTCTCTAAAGTCCTGATCAGTAATGTTATATAGTTGGAAGGTGTTGATTGGGTCTCCAGAAGTAATCATAAGGTGTGATGGGGTTTTGCATACTTTTCCCATTGTGAAGTTTGATGTGTGGTACTTTTATTAAGTGTTGTGTTACAGCTTCTTGACTTGAAGAAATGTGTAGACACAGAGAGAAGTAGAGTGTCTGCACTCTTGCTCTATATGTATTAGTTTCTGTGGCCACTACATATAAATCTATAAGAAACATGATGTAGATATAAAGGGAATGGACATTGTTCACAAAAAATGGCTCCAAAAATGTGATCATGGCAAAATGTCAAGCTTGCAGCATTAATAAGATCTATTGGCGTTTTCATAAATAAACAAAGGGAAAGATTCTTGTCAAGAGAACAGAATGCTTGTATTGAGTATATGAAGCAGTCTAAGAGCCTAGATAGCTTCCTGCAACATGTGAAGGAAATAATCAAAAAGAAAAATAAGAGAAAAGTATATGGTTTCAACTGAAGCACCAGTTCAAATGCTACACCCAGATAAGCTCACTGTGAGAACCAATGGAAAAGCTCCTGAGTTACTGGAATTTAGTGCTCTAAAAGATATAAAAATAACTCTGAATGATTAAAATTGAGAATATATCATTTTGTTTTGTAGAGATTATGCCTCAATTATTTATATGTTCTGAATACCTAGGATCATTCCCAGCAGAAAAATATGATGTTGAAGTAAATTTGATGATCACATTTATTTCTACCAAACTCAATTCCAAAAGGACTCCCAGCTCGACACTACTCAAACCTGTACTGCTGCAAACAATTTCTCAGTCTCAAGAAGACCATGGTATGGGACAAAAATATGCCCTGGATCTCATCCCCCTTCAAGACTGTCTCAAAAGACTTAAAAGGATGTCTATATTTTCTATGTATGTTTGATTCCTAAACAGCTGTACCTCAATGTTTCTTTCCCAAATGCAAAGGTAGCCTCTTCCATCCTTTCTTTTTTTTAATTTTGCTTATTTATTTATTTATTTATTTATTTATTTTTCTCTGCTTTATCTGATTTTGCTTAACATGACATTCTAGAAGAAAAGATTTGTCTGGAATAAGATAGGTCAAACCAAAACCAAGGCACAGAGACTGTAAAGCCTGCCATTTTTACCCCCTAATGCACCAACAATATAATATGGCATAGTTCCTTTTTGCATAGGCACACTAAAATGGAGAAATTTTATGAATAGAAACAAGCTATTATCTACTAGGGGAAAGAACTCGTAAATTTTATAATACAGGGGCATCTCACACCATGAACACTTCTCATGGGGACTCGATTTAGACTGCACCAGATCAGATATCAACTGTCCAGCTTTGAACCCCAGAGCCTAAGCTTAGAACTGACACAGTTCCCTGCACCAGCACCAGGAATCAAATTTCTCCGGGGGCGTCCCTAATAACACTTTGGCACCAACGTGCACCGGGCTAGGTGCATAAAGCATCCTGACACTGAGGAAACAGCAACTACTTTATCTAAAGGCAGGTTCTACAACCTCATCACATAACGGTGAGATGAAATCAGAAGATACTCCGTCTTTGACCTGTGGAAAACCAAGATCACTAATTACAGAAGACTTATCTTAACAACTACAACTAAGCTGAACATTTCCTGGCACCATAAAGACCTCAGGATTCAACAATGAACATGCCCCTGGCCTGTGTCAACCATGCTAGTATGTTTCAATGGTGGAGAAACCCTGTATCTCTTAGGCTAAGGAAATTTCCTTTCTAATTTCCCCAATTACTGTGCCTATGAAAACAAACAAACAAACAAACAACAACAACAAACGTTGCCACATCAGCCCCCTCTTATTTTTGTTTTTGGTTATGGTTTTGGTTTTTGGTTTTTGGGTCACACCCAGCAGCACTCAGGGATTACTCCTGGCTCTACGCTCAGACATCGTCCCTGGCAGGCTTGGGGGACAATATGGAATTCTGGGTTTCAAACCACGGTCCTTCTGCATGCAAGGCAAAAGCCCTACCTCCATGCTATCTCTTCGGCTCCTCCTATTTTTTTAAATTGTGTTTTCTTTTTGTAAATACTTCATTGTATATCCTTACATTGATCTTTCTTCAAGATTTCCATTAGTATGCTATCTAGTTCCTTCAAGATCCGTAAAAAAAAAGTGATTGGCAATAGTCTTTGTCCCAGAAAAGAAAGTTTTAAATTAAGATTCTATAATTTAATTTTTATCATATTAGAGAATACATATAATTTCCTATTCGTAGAGCTATATGAGTAATCTTGGCATGTGCTGGCACCAAATAAATGTCCTTCTTAGCTTTTCAATGCCCAAACTGACCCTACATTTAGATAAACTAGAATACTTAGGTTATAAAAATTCAAATTTAGAAATGTCATCTTAGAAATAATATGATGATCAGTAAATTAGCTTTTTTCAAATAGGGTTGTCAGTCAAATTTACTAACTTGATGAACATCATCCCCAGAGCCCAGGACTTAATTCACTCTTCTAGCTCTAGGTGATTCAGAGTAACTTAGGCAGGTGTCTTTGGTTTTTGAAGTGCATTTGTTTTTGAGTTAAAGAGCAGAGAAATCAACAACAAAAAAGTTTAAAGAAAAAGGAATTCCCAGGCCTTAATTAGAGAAATAAAAATTGCATGGTCACTGAACATGGAAGGGAATTTTTGCTCTCTCTGTAGCTTATAGTATGAGACTATAAGAGTTTAATGTGCCATTTAACAGTAATTTTGCTCTAAGATATATACAATTCAGGCATTGCACAATGTTATGTTTGGTTTTCTGACTATAATTCAATGTCTTATAAACAAAAAAAGAGGAATATAATGTATTGATCTCTCTATATACATATAAAGTGGCAGGTGCTAAATAAATATAGACATCTAGGTATTTAAATCCAAATTGAAATTTAAGGCCACATACTTTCTTTGTACCACAATATATTGTCTCTGACATCTTTAGTTTTAATTTTCTTTTTTTATGTTTCAATAACTTGGTCATTATTTATAGTTTGCATTTTTGCTTTGTAAGAATGGCCTATGATTCGTCACAATAAAAATAAAAAAAAAGAATGGTCTATGATCCCCTTAAATTTAGGCTCTTTGAGCTGTGAAAATGCTTTAAAAAATAAACATGCTTTGTTTAATCTATTCTAGTTGTTGGAAAACTGCACCCAATTCATGGGGTTTGTTTTGTTCATTGTTTTTGTCTTTGTTTATTTTCCAAATGTAGTAAAGTCCATGATTTCTAGTCTAACTTATTTTGTAATAAGCTTGTGATCATTTTAGCTTGTTTTCATTACAATCTGTGCCTATCTTATAGTTCAGAGAGTATATTTTAAATATAGTTAGGGGATTAAGACAAAAGATTAAACCATAATATTTCTGTTGTTTCTTGATTATTTCTTTTGGGTGAAGTGGAATACAATTAGCTCTGCTTAGGGCTTGGCTCTGTGCTCAGGAATAACTCCTGGAGACTGTAGGTGGTGCCAGGGATCCAAATGGAGCCAACTGTATTCAAGTAAGTGCTTACCTAATCTTTGTTCCTGATTTTATTGAGAAACTATAATAATAAAGTTATTTAATCCAATAATTTAAATTATTATTTAGTTCCACTTGTCATTAGTAAGCAATAAAAGTATAGTTATTTCTACTTGGCAAATATAAATTAAATTTTATATTCTTCAACATAAACCATATTATCTTCTAATTCTTGATAAAAATAGATTAACTCATCAAATCCTGTTGTTTTTATACTTTTAAAACTTAATATTAGCAATATAAACAAGTCTACAGAGCTGCCTTGTTTGCCACTTGGTGTAATTTTTTTACATGTTTTAAATTTAAACACAGTCACAAAAAGTTCTTCAAAATCGAGTTTCAGTATTATAATATTTGCCCCCTTCACCCATGAACATTTTCCACCACCAATGTTTTTGATTTTCCTCTCACACTACCCCTTGCTGCCCTGCTCTTTATGTCTTTCTTTTTCTTCCTTTTTTTTTCCTTTTTAGACAATGTGGCTTGCACTATTTTTAGTGAAAGGATGCCATGCACATCACATTATCTCCATCCAGTACCCAGTCGTTTTTCTGATCAATCATTATTGTCACAGTTGTCGAATCTTTGCCCTAACTGCACTGTTCCACTGTTTGTGGCAAGCTTCCTACCATGGGCTAGTCCTCCTGGTCTTCCTCTCTAATGTCTCTGGATATTACTGCATTATCTTTTATTATTCTTATATGCCATAAATGAGTGAGGTTATTCTATGTCTATCCCTCTCTCTTTAAGTCATTTTACTAAGCATAATAATCTCCAGGTATAACCAAATTTCATAACTTCATTTTTTCTAACAACTGCATAGTATTCCTTTGTACCACAGTTTCTTTATCTAACTCATCTGTTCTTGGGCTGTTCTGGGTTGTTTCCAGGTTATCACTATTGTAAATAATTCTGTGATGAATAAGGAGTGCAGATGACATTTTTTTCTATTGTGTTTTTGTGTTCCTAGGGTATATTTCTAGAAGTGATATTACTGGATCATATGGGAGCTCAATTCCAGTTTTTGGAGGAATATCCATATAGTTTTACCAAAAAAGGTCGGTGTGATAGCATAGTAGTAGGGTGTTTGCCTTGCACATTGCCAATTCAGGACTGAGATGGGTCGATCTCTGGAAAGCCATGTGGTCCCCGGAGCCTGCCAGCAGCGATTTATGAGCTCAGATCCAGGAGTAACATCTGAGCGCCACCTCCAGGTGTGGCCCCCAAACTAAAGAAACCAAACCAAACAAACAAAAAAAAGCTAGACAAGTCAGCATTCTACCAGCAGTGAAAGAGAGTCCCTTTCTTCCCAAATCTGCACCAACACTGTTTGTTCTTGCTCTTTGTAACATGTGCCAGTCTCTGTGTTGTGTTTTTATTATTTTTATTTGCATCTCCCTGATTAGTGACGTGGAGCAGTTTTCCATATGCCTTTTAGCCATTTGTATTAATTATTTGAGAAAATGTCTGTTCGTATCTTCCTCCCATTTTTTGGATGGGGTTAGATGATCTTTTTCTTGCTGAGTTCTACAAGTGTTTTGTATATCTTAGATATTAAACCCTTATCAGTTGAATATTGGGTGAATAGCTTCTCCCATTCTGTGGGTAGTCTTTGTGTCCTAGTCACCATTTCCTTTGAGGTGTAGCAGCTTCTCAGTTTTACATAATCCCATTTGTTTATCTTTGCTTTCACTTTCTTGATCAGTGATGTTTCTTCCTTGAAGATAACTTTTTAGCTTCAAAGTCATGAAGTGTTCTGCCTACATTTTTTCTATGTACTTTATTGTTTCAGGTCTATTAGCTAGGTCTTCATCTATTTTGATTTGACTTTTGTGCAAGGCATTAAATAGGGAACTGAGTTCACATTTTTGCATGTAGCTGGCCAATATCCCAATTCAACTGGGTGCCAGATAACTTCTGGCATAAAAATGGAAAAGGCTTTATGATTCAATGAGCATTTTATTTGTAATGACTTTATATCCACTTAAAATTAAAACATTATACTAATAATGCTTATGAAAGTAATTTAGAATATTTCCTTCTTAGATCATATAACTTCAATTCTGTTTTATTTTCAAATGTGCTATAGTCTTTATTAAAATAATTATCAAAATAGCTAAAACCATTATAAAAATTAAAATAACTTTTTATTTTGTTATTTTAATCAAAGTGATTACAAATCCTTCACTGTAATATTTTAGGTACATAGTGATAGTGAATGAGGGGCATTCCCACTATCAATACTGTCCTCCCTCCACCCCTGTTCCCAGCATGCATCCCATATCCCCCTCTTTTAACCCCCAGGCTGCTTGTATAGGAGGTCCTCTCTGTGTCTAGTATATTGTGAATTGGGTATCAATTCTGTTGTCATTGGCTTTGGATTTAGTGCTGAAGTTTGAACCTTTTTTTAATTTCTACTTAATGTTCATGTGACTGTTTGGTCTTGGTACCCCCCATTATTTTCCCCTCCATTTGTGAGGTGAAGCAAGATGGTTCAAGTTGTGTGGTTCTGTTTGAAGGAAAGAGAAAAAAAATAATAATAAAAAAGATGGGACAAAAATTGAGCAAGTAAAAACTGAGAGGAGTCCTTCTAGAAACTATATCTATCAGTTTAAGAACAGAGAGGGGTTTAAAATTATGTGTATATCTTGGATCTGTAGGACTATTCCTGGTAATTCAAGCCTAACAATACTGGCTTCCCAGATAGGCCAAGTCATGGGGTGATGCCTGATGTTGGAATTTCTGGGGTCAATAAAACTATCTTTGGTGATTTTCCAAAACTATTCAGTGCCCAGCATCTATCTCAAGGCCTCAAGCATGCAACCATGTGCCTCACCTGCTTTAGATTCTTCTTAAGTACGAGAGTAGTAATTTTATTTAGCTTTATAATCAATTGTTAAGAATGCATAGTAGTCAAAATTATCTTATACAAATTTGTCAAATGTGGTGGGATGAAAAAGACATTTCAACATTTTGGGGAAATAATGTATGTGAGACCATATGTTTATTATAATTTGATAAATATATAGCATATAGCCCTGTGCATTTCTATTGAAATATTGACATGTATAAATAATAGTTGCTATGCCAGTTATAGATAACAAACTTTTATTTGCATTATTCTATTTCATCACAGGAAGATTTGTAAACATAAACACTAATATATACATCAAAGTATAAGACAAGTGATTTCAAGCCACTTAAAATAATGACCAGACTAAAAAATTCACTATAGTAATAATAAGTTCTGATATTAAAGTGACATATTGAGAAAAGAATACTTCTACTAAAAAAAAGAATACTTCTACTAATCAGAATTTGCACAGTGAATTTTATATAATTGTATAAATATACAGCTGTAAGTATTAAAATGCTTTTAGTCTATCAATACAATGTGAATTATCTTATTCACTTTATCAATCTGAGGCTGATCCATGGGCAGATAATTTATCAGGGCATCACTGGGGTCACTTGTACACTGAAAATTGGAAGTGAAAGTAACACTGTCAAAGATCTTGGCAAATAACAGTGAAAAGAGTTTCTACTCTTCCAGTTCAAATACCCAATATCCCCCTTGTACCAGATGCAGTTTTGGCAGCACTGGCTGCTCTCTTCTTTGTGATCCCAGAGCTGCATGGGATTTATGGCTACATAGCAACCAGGTATGTTTAAGCACCACAAATAAGTTGCAGCCCACCCTCCTCACTCCCCCAGGGACATCATTTCAACTGAAAAGAAATGCAAGTTCCAGGGCCAGGAAGCTTGACTTGTAAGGCTTATGTATGCATGACCTCAGGTAGCACCAGAGCTATAACTTCTATCTCTTAACTAAGAGAGTGAGCCCTGGCAAACAATTTAAAGCATTGCAAGTAAAGGTGCAGAAACTTAACCAGAGGAGCAATCCTGATGAGCACACAATTACATGCAAGTATTACACATAGTCAAATTTCCGAGTGACCCCAGTCACTGCAATAGCAGTAGCAACATCAACAAGAATGAAGGGAAGGTAAACTGGGAAAGAAGGGAGGCAACAACAGCAACAACAACATAAAGATTAGGAAAAAAAGTATGTAAGAAATCAATAGGATTGGTGAAGGGGTGGGGGGGTAGTGTTCTTTACATGGCTGAAACCCAACTACAATCATATTTGTAATCAAGGTTTAAATAAAGATATTAAAAAAGACATCAATAGAATAAGAGAATTAACATGACATTATTTATTTATCCTCCTCATACAATTTAACTTTGTTTTAGCCCTTCAAGAACATCTGACTAATAATATTTCAAATTAAAAAAATAAGAAGGATGAAGTTTGCCAGTTGACTTCAGAAATCTGCAGACTTTTATAAACACATATACATGCACACACACAGATATACACACACCCTCAGTTTAAAAACATGTGTCTGAGAATTGTGTACTGACCCCAACCTCTTAAAAATTTTTACTTTTGAAACTTGGAGCTCATGAGAGGAAGCTGAAATTATAAAAGATAATTTTTAAAGAATTATTTGGTTATTTGTAAACATATGCACTTCTTTTTCATCATTTAACTCTACTTCCTGTAGCAGCTTCTAGAACAGCTGCAGGATTCTATGCTTTAAAACATTTTATTAGTGCTTGTAAATCTCTTTAAAGTGGAAACTGAGTTGATCTAGGGGTATAGGAATTTATGATTAAAAGAATTCTATACAGATGACTAGATAAAGGAATTGTGGTAATTACACACAGTGACGTTCTAGTTAGCTATAAGAGAAGATGAAATCATTCTATTTTTTACTACCTGGATGGATCTGAAGGGAATTATGCTATGTGAAGTTTATCAGTAGTAGCAGAATATATTCTTTCATTGGTGGGATATAAAATCCCTGTAAGGGAACAATAAATGGCCCCAAACAATAGAATCTAGTAACTGGTCTACCGAACATTGCTTTCTAGAGGGGTGAGAGGTGAGGAATGGGATGGGAACAAAGAGTCAGAAGGTAGGATAGGGGACCCAGAGACAATGGTAGAAGGAAACAGGCACTGTGGTGGATGGTCTGGTGTTGGAATGCCATATAATTGAGCGGTACAATTGACAGTATTGTAAAATTGAAAACTCATGGTTGCTAAAATAACCTTTTTTTTTTTTAAGGAAAAAACACTCTATAAAATAAACCTTAAAAGTCAAAAGTGAAGACATCACCAAAAAACTTACCATGAAGTAAATTATCTACCTAAAAACTAAACATTGACCTTACTTGCTTTCCCAGCTTTTAGGCATTTATTAGTGTTTTCATTCGTAGACAGAATGAATGGCATGTGCTTTCTCTATCAGTTTGTTTAAAATAATGCAGTTCAAACATTGGTATTTAGTGTCTGATGAAGTATGACTTAACATTTTTTAGGGAAAAAAAAGACAAAATCAAGATCATAGGAATTGTGCCAAAGGCTATTATGGTCAGATAAAGTATTTAAATGGGATTTCCAGTTCACAGAATCTTTCAAAGATATTCTTTTTGTTTTCTTCAGAGACAATAAACTTCCAAATCAATATTCTCTGAAGTTTTCCCTAGGGGCAGGGTAAGGGAGTGGACAGAGGAAATGGAAGCTGATTATGGTCATAGAGTGTTGAATAGCTTTATGAAAGTTTACTTCTTTATCTGGGAAAGGAAGATGATGTTTCTGTTCATAAGTATCACATTCTGACTCTTGAGAAATCAGTTAACATTTATCTTTATAATGTTCTAGTAACAATATTTAATTATATCAACATGTCAAGGACAAGGACCCATGGCATATACTTGTTTATTATTATGTTAAAACACTAAAAAATTGATAAAAACACAATAAGTTAATAAAAAAGTAAGATGGTGTTACTGCGTTTTGCTTTCATAATAATGAGATAGGAATTTACTCTATTTTAGATTTATCTCTTTAATTTATTTAAAGTCATACAAAAGTATGAATTCTATTATAGTAAACTTATTATGATAGCCTAGATTATATTGTTGTATTGTATGCTTTTGTTTTATTCAGTAACACTTCAAAGTGGCTGGATGCTGAAGTTGATTCCTAAAAAATTTAATATTTTAATAGTAATAATTTTATTTTTAGCTTAAGAATATTAGTCATTGATGTTTATACTCATTTTATCTTTATTCAAATGTTTAGTTTCTCTTTAAATAGTCAAATATTTTATAAAGTCAGTTCTTAATTACTCTACTTTAAATGAGTGAAAATTCATTTTTTCTTGCATATCATGTATCTTCTTTACTTCATCTACAACCAATATTTATTATAGGTGAACAATCTATGCCCATATTTAGAAAACTAAAAAAGCTGCTAAAAATGGGTAGCATTTCATGGTCAATTTCTTACTGGAATTAAACCAAAATGTACTCATTAGCTAAAAAAAAAACCTTAAAATTATTTACATCTTTATCATTTTTGTACATTTTATTACAAAGAAGTAAATCTTGGATTAAATTAAAGTAAAATCATGGATTAGAGCATGACTTTAGACATGGATTGTGTTTTTAAGATATATACAATAAATGCTGCAGTTTTCTTATAAGTAAAAATAATAATTGCCACATACGTCTGTGTTTGTTAGCCTGCATTTGCATTATAATTGATGAAATTAAAAATTTTTATCAGGCCTGGAAAAAACACAATTTTCTTTTTATGAAAGCTAGTCCCTGTTATGAACCACTGACCTAGAAATCATTCAGTATCTGTCTCTCTCTTTTCTTCCTTCCCACCCTCCCCTCGTCTTTCTCTATCTCTTTCTCTCTCTCTCTTTGTCTCTCACTTTCTCTCTTACACACACACACACACACACACACACACACACACACACGCAAGTATCTCTCTCCATCTACCACCTTCTGGTCTCAATAGCATAATGATAACTTCAGGTTTTCAGAATTTAGGGGTGGAGGTTTAGGGATTTAGGGCCACACCCAGCAGTGCTTAAGGTTTACTCTTGGCTCTTCACCCAGGGATTTCTCCTGGAAGTGCTCAGGGGATCATATGGGGTACCAGAAAAAGAACTCTGGTTGGCTGTCTACAAGCAAGCACCATACCTGCATAGTTTCCTTCAGATCCCAAGTTCTTAGACTTCTTTGTTGCTTTTGTTTGTTTGTTTGTTTGGTTTGGTTTTTCGGGCCTCACCTGTTTGATGCTTAGGGGTTACTCCTGGCTAAGCGCTCAGAAATTGCCCCTAACTTGGGGGGACCATATGATATGCTAGGGGTGAGACTTCTTACAGAGTAGTTCAAGGTGTCAAGAACTGGGAAATGGAAATAGACAGACCTCTTAAAGGCTAGTCTCACAATCTCATAATCTCATGTCCAGTACATCTGATTGATAAGAGCAGCTAACATTTGAAATGCTGCTAATCTTGAATATCCCTTTTCTTGTCTTTCACGTCACTAGTTGCAGAACAGAAACTATTGCAGAATTTATTTTATAAAAATTATTTTAACCCCCCCAAGAATTATCTATAGCAACCAGAGAAAAGTTCATTGAGATGTGATAGAAATCAGAGTTCCTTAATTTTTTAAGTTCCTGAGGGGACATTAACTCTTACAATTTATTTTAAAATGCTAAAGCATTGCCTTTGCCTTATTATTTTCATGAGAAGTAGGATTGTCCAAAGTCATCACATCTGTTTCTGACTTCACTGATTAAGTAGTCAATGCAAAGATTTTGCCAATTGCTTAGGAAATCTCTTATAATAATAAATCCAGCCACTGAGGAACTACTCAGGAAGTATTCACAGACTCTGGGCCACTATAATATGAATTCAAGTCTATTTATCACTTATCTCTCCTCCCTGCCATAAAGATTCTCTTAAACTAGTAGAACTATATATATATATATATATATATATTATATATATATATAAAATTTTGTTTTTAGGTCAGATCATCTGAGCAAAAAATAAACAATTAGAGTATGTGTTTCGGGTTACCCTGAGGAAGGATGACAATACCATTCATTTTGATCTCTATGATATTTGTTGGAGACACTCTAAGTACTAATCTGCCAGATTGCTCTTATTTCTGTATGTTGCTCCTCCTCCAGTAAAGTACGTAGGAATCTCATGATCTGCATTTGGAATTTTTTCATTTAAAAACTGTTTTTAGGTAATGGAGCTATATTTTCCTTCATTTACAAAGAACCAAGGTCTTGGAAGTTTCTATATTATATAGCATCAGATAATGTGAATATATGAAAGTCCAGTTCCCTTGCCCATTTACCATAAAGTAGGACAAATTCTGTGATTCAATTTATGTTCCAGATATCACAGGGTCAAGATATTTTTTGTTTTGTTTTGTTTTGCCTAAACTGGCTCCCTAATTTTGTTCTTTTTTTTTTTTTTTACTTTTTTGTTTGTTTGTTTTCTCTTTCCTATGCACTCTAATTCTACTTTTCAGTTTCTTTTGGAAGTATTTTAAAAATATTTGCACAGAACTTCAGTATCAGCTTCTATATATAAACATTTTGTTTTTATTTTATATATATATATATATAATCTTATTTAAGCACCATGATTACAAGTATGATTGTAGTTGGAATTTCAGTCATAAACAGAACACCCTCTTCACTAGTGAAGCATTCCCACCACCAATGCCCCCCATCCTTCCCAAACTTTGTCTGTATTTGAGAAAGGCATTTTACTTCTCTGACTCATTAAGATTGTCATGATAGTTGCTAGTATAGTTATTTCCCTAACTGCATCACAACACTTTGTGGTGAGCTTTATATTGTGAATTTATTTTAAGACAAAGTAATCATACTGTTCTTCCTTATGAATGAATTTCTGCAGTGCTGGAGCGATAGTGCAGTGGTAGGGTATTTACCTTGCATGCAGCTGACCCAGGAAGGACGTAGGTTCAATACCCGGCATTCCATTTGGTGCCCCAAGCCAGGAGTGATTTCTGAGCAATAGCCAGGAGTAACCCCTGAGCATCACTGGGTGTGGCCCAAAATGAAAAAAAAATAAAAGAAAAAGAAAAAGAAAAAGAATCCTTGGTTTTCTCTTCATTCAAGAAATTCTATGTTGTGAAACTGGCAGGGGCAGCCAAAGAATGGAAGCTCAATCTCAGAGTCTGTTTTACAGGCTGAGTTATTGCTGTTGTTTGTTTGTTTTTTTTGTTTGTTTTGCTTTGCTTAAAAAGACCAAGTGGTACCTTAATGAGTACACCTTTTTTTTTCTTCAGATCAGGGACCCTTTAATCAATCAACATGGCAGAGTAGTGTGTGTCAAATGATTGACTGACATTATGCATGTTAAATAGTATACTATGAGCCTCATAAGGCAGCATCTCCCCCTCCTTTGTTTTCAGTTTATAGAGGATTGACACTGTTTCCTTTTCAAAAATGTTTGAATCTGTTTGTCTGCTTCATATCCTTTACTTTGCTTTTATGTGAGTCTTACTAAAACTTTACCTCAGTACATAAAGATACTCCTTTTGTTCTTGTTCAGTATCTCAGTATCCAGTTCATTGTTCTCTGTAGACTTTTGCCAATGGGACTTGATATTTTACATGATTCATTATGAATAAGTATTTTCCTTCTGGAATTTTAATTTTGTAATGATATCTTAAAATGTTTTGGACTCTGACACAAATCATGGATCTCAGCTACAAAGGGCAGAAAGAATAAAGGACTAATTTATACCACCATACAATCTTTACTACTCTCAGCAAAATAGTTACATAGTTTACAAAGAAAGCAAAAAAAATCTTCATAAGTTTCTGAAGAAAAACAAATTTCTTCTTGTAAGGAATATTCAATGGATTTGAGTATTCAAAGTACTTGAAGGTTTCTAGAGTTTCTATCAGTCCATTGAAAATCTTAACATTCAATAGGAGACATGCTTCTATTGAATTCAAGTGACAGTTCAAGAACTATAAGATTAAGCTATGCATTTCCTTTTATAGACTTGTAGATATGAGAACTAATTTTAGGGAAATTATTTTATCACTCTGGCTTCTTGACTATATTGAGCTGGGAATTTAAAACTTAAAGCTAGTCATTTTCTTTCTTTCAAAGCCTGGAGCATTTAAAAATAGTTTACTCCTCTTAAAGTTCTTGCATTTCTTATGCCCATTAAAATCTTTAAAAAAGCAACCAATCACCTCCTCAGTTACTTGAGAACTGAACTATAATTATTGAGGTGATCAGGAGTAAAATAACAAAATAAACAATTATTTTATTATAGTTTTCTCTGAATCTAGATAATGTGCCTCAAAACTTTATATCCTCCAGGATATAAATATATTATAAATATAACCTCCAGGATGCAAATATATTATATTAAACATGAGAGATAATACAGTGGTTAACTAAGGATTTGAATGGAATGCTTTGCACCCCAAGTACCTCTGTTCAAATCCTCAGTGCATTTATGATACCCCAACCACGGCAGCAGCCATTTCTGAGCACAGATCCAGGAATAGCCCCAAAGAACCACTGGTATGGCCCCAAAACAAAAGTTTAAGGTTGAAAAGACACTATTATTATTTAGTTATTTATTATTCAGAGCCTACTGCCTATTTTCAGAGCTTGTCCTCACTGCATCACTTGCATACTGAAGGTCCTGTGAGTGAAAATGATTCCTGCAACTGCTCCTCTGCTTAACAGCTGTGACAATGGAAACTAGGAAGAACAATTTTGAAATTCCATGTTGGAACTAGAGATATTATATAGGCATTATAGTTGACTGTGATTTAATCCCTGTCATATCATATGTATTCCCAATAACTGTCAGGCGTGACCTATGAACACAGAACCCTGACCACCACTGACTTGGAGTTTGGCCCATTTCCCAATAGATGAAACAATAATAAATAAAATTTTCTTTTGGGAACACAGTTTCTAAACTATCAGATTTCTGGGGAAGGAGGCCAAGAGATAGCATAATACACACCTCACATGCATATCACTCATTTCCTGTTATCAAGGTATACCCAGTATTTCCTGATGGACCACAAGTATTACTGGATATGACCAGATAGTCCCAAGAAACATCATATCCTTAGATCCTGAAACTGTAATGTAACTTGCAATGTAATCTCTGGGCCTTAGTACTGCTGGGAAGACTCACTATGTAGGTGGGGCCATTTTCTTGGAATATTTTTGTATTTTGTCAAAATATTTCCAAAATTATAGACATTTTTACTCAGTATTTTCTAATACAGAAATGAATCTTAACTGCCAGTATATTTTCAGAAAATGTAATAATATACATAGTTCAATAAGGAGCATTGAAGTTCTAATTTCGTTATTAATAACAATATCTCTTCTTGTATAAATGCTAACATTTTATTAGAATTTAACTATTTTAACTTTATATTTTCTGGAAATGTAATTTTAGGTGTTATTTAATAATGGAATTTATAATTATTATCTTTACAAGTTTATGAGTTGTAATGTTATTTAGGCATCTCTTCATAAATATTTAATATATGTGGATAATTTTGATCATGGCCTATTTTTGCTTAAGGGGAATTCAATATGATTGTAAAATGTACACATTTCATTCAGCTAATAAGTTAATCAATAATTGTTCAAAAGGATATGTGCACACAAAAACTGCTTACATAAATGGATAAATACAAAAGCAAAAAATCTTTTTATTAGGACATAATAGTTAAAATTATTCTAAGATTTCATTTAAAATAATTTTCTTAAGATTCAATACTCTTCATTCTTCTTTTTTCTATATTATTTGATAAATGACCAATTATTTAAATACCATCACCACACAGAGCACTCCCAAATTTCTATTTGCACTATAGATGACCTTCTTAGTTTCAGAAACAATCAGATAAGCTCAGAACATAAATTTAACATAGTTCAATTCATATTTTTTCATTCTAATTCTGTCTTCTGTGTTTGCTACTTCAATAAAGATTCTAGCTTCTACTTTAAATTTCTTGGAACACTGAGTCAATTCTAGTGTTAGAGTCCACAGAGAAAATACACATCTAACAGAATTGCAACCCTTCCATCTATACCAACAATCCTGATATCAAGATATATGAAAAAAGACCATGTAAATTATTCTAGTCCAATAATTACATATAAATTCTTGATATCTATTTTTGGGCATATTTACTATAGATCTCTATAAGTCTAGAAAGATAGTACAGGGCATATAGTGCATACTTTACATGCCCAGATTCTGATTCAATTTCTGTAACCACATGGTTGATGGCTTCCAGAAAACAGATGATGTGGCCCCAAAGACTTCTGGGAATCTTCATACCCTTGCATTAAACAACAGGTCTTTTTTTTTTTAATTTCTTTGTACTTTTGTTTGGGGGTTTAATTTTTTTTTTAATATTTGAATCGCATTTGAATACATTCAGTGGGGTTCATGGCTTACTCCTGACACCATGAATAGGGATTAGTCCCTGCAGAGTCAATGGGAGCACATAGTATGCTGGGAATCAATTCCAAAAAAGCCACATGCAATGTAAACGCTCTCTGTAGTATCTCTTGAGTCCCAGTGTTTATATTTTCATTCAGGCCCCTTTCATGCTTTGATCGCATGAAAATATGCGTCTGTAGAGTTGAATTTAACTAATTCACTTCATTTCTACACATATCTAGCTTCCATGAGGCAAATTTTAAAGCTTAAAGCTTCACAATCAATGTTTTGGCAGTTACTAAGAAGCTTAGGCCTGAAAATTATGACCTAACATTTTAGTAGTTTTTCAGTCCTAAATATTCACATTAGTAAACAGTTCAAACAATGATCTTCCAAGTAGGTATCAGTGCAAAGAAAGAAAAGCCTAAGAGGGAGGCTAGAGAGATAGAATGGAGGTAATGCATTTGCCTTGCATGCAGAAGGTCGGCGGTTCAAATCCTGGTATCCCATATGGTCCCATGAGCCTGCCAGGACCAATTTCTGAGCATAGAGCCAGGAGTATAACCCCTGAGCGCTGCTGGGTGTGATCCAAGAACCAAAAAACCAAAACTTTTCTTTTATAATATTGTAATTTGACTTACTCTAATACAATTTTAAATAATTTGAATAAAATCATTAAAAATTAAATAAAATTAATGATTTAATAAAATCATTAACAAAATCATTAACTAAAATATTTAATTTTAATAAAAATTACAATTTTTATTTAAAATGATTATACATTTATAATTGTTGAAATATTGTAGAGAAATTGAATGTATCTCTTACCCAGTATTTTTAAATATTATGACTTGTCTATATATCAAAACATGTGAATATATCAAAATGAAGAACATAATAATAAAATATGAATAATTTTGTGTCATTACATAGTAATACATCAAACTATTAATAAATATCCTTTTGTACTATATACCTTTCCCCTCACCAGCTCCAAAGCCTGTCAATTCCTACCATATTATGAATTATACAGTTTTGTCACTTAGAGAATATTTTATAAGTAGAAAATTTTAATATTTTCTTTGTCAATACACCTCAATTTCACTGAGATCCAATTATTTTATCATGATGCATCACTAGGTTCTCTGTGTATCGATGTATGGATTTAAGTTTGCTTGGTTATTCGCCTATTACAAAGATATTTAGATATCTTTTTAAAGATAAGTTGAAACTATATTATTTTAAAATAAATTTTTCTGACCACCCATTAGCACTAGAGTTTTTCTTTTATCTAAGTATTCAGACACTATTTCCATCAGTGTTCCATGACATTCAAGAATCTTCCTAGGACTCCAACATGCCAAACATTCTCAGGCCTCTAAGTCCTCAGATTAGATTGAAAATTAAATTAGATTGAAATTTAGATTGAGGGGCCCGGGAGATAGCATGGAGGTAAGGCGTTTGCCTTTCATGCAAAAGGTTATTGGTTCGAATCCTGGTGCCCCATATGGTCCCCTGTGCCTGCCAGGAGCAATTTCTGAGCATGGAGCCAGGAGTAACCCCTGAGCGCTGCTGGGTGTCACCCCCCCCCCCAAAAAAAAACAAATTTAAATTTAGATTGAAATTAAAAAAAAAAAAACTAAAATTGTGTCTGGGTCTTAAAACCCATAGATGAGTGATACTATTCTGTGTCTATCTCTCTCCCTCTGACTTATTTCACTCAGCATAAAAGATTCAATGTACACAATTTGAAGCTCACCACAAAGAGTGGAGAATGCTGTTAGGGAAATAACTACACTAATAACTAGCATGACAGTGTTAAAGAATGAGAGAAGTAGAATGCCTGTCATAATACAGGCAGGGGTGCGGAGGAGGAGGACATTGGTGGTGGGAATGTTGCACTGGCGAAGAGAGGGTATTCTGTTTAGGACTGAAACCCAATTACGAACATGTTTATAATCATGGTGCTTAAATAAAGATATATATATATATATATATATATAATAAAAATAATAAAAAAACTTAAAAGTAATAAAATTGTCATCTGTAACAGTAATAATGTTTGTAATAACAATACTTTATTTCTCTGGGATATATCCAAGCATGTAATTACTGAGTCGTATGATATTAAAGTCTTTAGATTTTAAAGAAGCTACTGAATTAAATCATAGTATGTGTACCATTTTTCATTTCCATTGAATAGTGTGTAAGAAATTCAATCACCCCATCTTTGCCAAAATTTGACATTACCCCTTCTTTTTTAATTTAATTTAAATTAAATTCTGTTAGGTTTGCAGTTTTTTTTCATTGCATTCTTCCTTTGCATTTTCTAATGACTAGCAATGTTGAACAATGTTTTATGTGCTTATTTTCCATCTGCCTTTTCATATCCTTTGCCATTTAAAATGATAAATTGGCCTTTTTTTCGCCTCCCATCCGCCGCCATCATGGGTCGCATGCACGCTCCCGGGAAGGGCCTGTCCCAGTCGGCTCTGCCGTATCGCCGCAGCGTCCCGACCTGGCTGAAGCTGACGTCGGACGACGTGAAGGAGCAGATCTACAAGCTGGCCAAGAAGGGCCTGACGCCATCCCAGATCGGTGTCATCCTGAGGGACTCCCA
>PVKC010011749.1:5351-24454 GCA_004027635.1 Crocidura indochinensis | reverse complement strand
CTAGAGGGAGAATATTATTGTGATAAACTTTAACCAGGAACAAATACTACTATATGATAAGTCTAGCCAATCCTTTCAGAAAATCATAAAACAAAGGACAGGTCTGGACATTCCAACTGGAAGGAATAGTGAAAATTTCTCCTCTCCACTATTCTTCAAGACAATTACCATTATTTTGCTAAAACTGTAGGAATTCCTGATCAAGATACATATTAAAATTTATCACTAGAAATTATACAGTATTATAAAGACTGGCCACAACTAGCAGCTGAGATAGGGCCACATCATAAAATTCAAAAATATTAAGATTAAAAATATAAGAGCATAGGCTTTTTTTTTACTTTGGAGAAATCAGTGTTCTCAATATAAATATATAAATCTTTCTCAATTGTGTACTTCTCTTTCCTTTCACACTTCTCTAAGTAAATTTATTTCAATAAAAACCACTTTGATTCACTAAATAAAATCTAATAGAGTTGGAAACAATAGGAAAAAGCAACAGGATTCAATGCACATGAATGCAAACTAATTTACATGGATATAAGTTTCATATAAGATCATATATATATATTTTGTTTGTTTGTTTGTTTGTTTTTGGGTCACACCCGGCAGTGCTCAGGGGTTACTCCTGGCTCCATGCTCAGAAATTGCTCCTGGCAGGCACGGGGGACCATATGGGGCACCTGGATTCAAACTGATGACCTTTTGCATGAAAGGCAAACGCCTTACCTCCATGCTATCTCCCGGGTTCCAAGATCATATATATTTTTAAAGTAGTTTATTGTTTAATTGATTGATTGGTTTTTGGGCCACACCTGGTGATGTTCAGGAGTTATTCCTGGCTCTGTGTTCAGAAATTGCTCCTGGCAAGCTCGGGGGACCATATGGAATGCCAGGAATCAAACTAGGTTTCTTTCCAGGGTTTCACCACTGTGCTATCAATCCAGTCCCAGATTACATATTATTTTAATTAACCTAATATTTAGGTCCTACACATTAGACCTATATAAACTAATCAACATATCTATAATTGTGAGACAGAGGAACTAATGTGTAATTACACATTGGCAGCTAGGTATCATGGATATTTGTCTTTAATTAGAATTTGTAAATTCTGGGGGCCGGGCGGTGGCGCTGGAGGTAAGGTGCCTGCCTTGCCTTGTGCTAACCGAGGACGGACCGCGGTTCGATCCCCCGGTTCCCCATATGGTCCCCCGTGCCTGCCAGGAGCGACTTCTGAGTGAATAGCCAGGAGTAACCCCTGAACGTCACCGAACTTGGCCCAAAAAACCAAAAAAAAAAAAAAAAGAATTTGTAAATTCTAGTGTCTCCAAGACTATGCAATTCATAAGAATGTACAAGGAGGCCATATGTACAATAATAGCCACTAAACTGCTGTAAAATTCTTCAAATTTAATTTATAGGCTTAAGCTATAATTCAAAGAAAGTATAATACAATAAAACATAAAGGTGGCTACCCATACAAATGTGTTTTTAACTCTTGCCATAAATTGCTTTTACTAAAGGAAAGTTATCAGTCAGACATGATTATTACAAGATTATACTCTGAATATAGAAAATACCAATCTGTCACCTTGACAGGGATGTTGAAATAAATAAAATATAAACTTCATCTAAATATTTGGAACATTAATTATTTGTGATAAAGAAAAATCATACAAAGCAATCTTCTATAAGAATTTATATTCACCATCATCTAAATATTTCTTTTTAAAGATAGCATTTCATTCTGTTCTACTCTTCCACTAATTTCTTTTTCAAACATTTATTTTAGTAAGTCATGGACAAGGAGTCCATGTATAGAAGTCCACATAGTTTCAACATCTATAAAATGTACCAAAGCAATTTCTGCAAGAGTAGACTTGACATTTGATTGACATTTGACTAGACTTGACAGGTATTTGACATACAATTGAAAAATCTAAAGATTGAGAGACACTTGCAATGGCCCAATATTTTAAATCAATTTTAAAAAGTAATCTTGGTGACTTCCTCATCTGTGAAATAATATTATGCACTCAGTACTCTTCAGAAATTTTATATACAGGGTCCTAACATATGAATTTTCTATGCAGTTCCTCAAATATGGTAGTGGTGGTGATGGTGATAATGATGTTAGAAGTGATGGGAGGTGGGGGTGTTGGCCTGAAGAACTTGAAAAACAGCAGTGAAGATTTTCTCTAAATGAACCCGGTAAGGAAAAAATAAATTAGAAAAAAGAGCAAAAAAAAAAAAAAGAGTTGCACAGACTTTAGGGAGTGTATGGGTATGGAAGCAATGTGTTCAGTCATCTCTCTTCCTTGCTAAATGCCTCCCTTTTTTGGTCACTGCAGTCTACAAAGGGACCCTAGACTCCAGTTAAATCTACCTGAAAAAAATCTATGGCAAAAGATTGCAAAGAAACAGTCAATAAGTTTTTGCTTACTTTAGGTCTAAGGGAGGTTTTATGTTTCTGGGAGGTAGACTTGGCACTGATGACTGTGCAGGGTGAGATGCTGGTAATGGCGGCTGAGTGGTTGGATGAACTGGTAGAGGTGGTAGAGGGCAAGTTGTTGAGGAAGATATTTGGTCTTTGCTGGTACCTAAGAAGCAAGGCAAAAATAGAATGAATTGAAGGAAATATATCAAATATAAAAACTAGTTAAACATATTTATTCAAAAGTAAAAATATACCATAAATTAAATGAGTACTTTAGGATTGAATAATGTATTATGAAACACAATTTTTTTAAATTTTTGCTTTTTGGACCACACACGGTGATATTCAGGGGTTATTCCTTGTTACGCGTGTGCAAGGCAAAATGCCCTACTGCTTGTGCCACCGCTCTGGCCCCTTGAAACACAATATTTAAAACACTTTATTCCTCTGGTTTTACTGAAGAAAAACTGATTAATAAAATCATAAAACATTTTAAGTATATAAAATTGTGACTGAAATACATACATTATGACAGAATTCCTCAATCAAGTTAATTAACAAACATCACCTCAAATATTTACTCTTTGGTGGAAACTTTAAAATTATTCTTGTTTAACAAATCTCTATTATGCAACATCATGTTATTAACTATGTTATGTTTTACATTAATTAGAGCATCAAACTTTGTCTGAACAAAAGTTTGTACTTAAACAAATAGAGTTATATATAGTTCTGCAATGTAGTGTTGTTTTTTCTGCCAGACCTAACATAATGACTCTGCGGTTTATTCATGTTGTTGAGGTGTGATTTTTAACTTCTGTATTTTGAATTTTGGGCCACGTTCAGAGATGCGCAGGGCTTAGTCTTGGCTCCATGCTCAGGGATCACTCTTGGTATTGCTCAGGGGAGTATATAGGATGACTGGGGTAGATATCCAAGGTAGATCCTATTTTGCTTTCCTGCCATTTGTACTTTTCTTAGTTAGGATAACCTCAACTACCCAGAGAGCAGTCTGGTAGTTTTCCCAGTGGCTTTGATTTTTTGTTTTATTTTTTTTTTTGTGGGGGGGGGTGACACAATCATTGGCTCACAGGGGTTACTCCTGGCTTTGCACTCAGAAGCCGCTCCTGGCATGCTCGAGGGAATCATATGGGATGCCAGGAATTGAACCTGCGTCCATCCTAGATCATCTGCGTGCAAGGCAAATGCCCTACTGCTATGCTATCTCTCTGGCCTCTCACTGCCTTTGAAACTGAAACAGGGTGGCACATACTGCTGGCATCTCATTAACACCCAGAAGGAATTCTTTGTGAGTTCAATAGAACACAAGATTGAAAGATGGAGAAGAACAAGTTGAGTTTTTAAAGAAAATTACCACTAAAGGGTTGCCAGGCAAGGAAAGTTCTGAGTCATCTCATAGTTCCCTGGGTACCTCAGGGTGTAGTCTGGTGGCTCCTGGACCTCTTCAAGGTGGTCCTGGTGACTCTCAGACTTGTTGGGCCTGAACAACCCTGCACGAACCATTTGGCCAGAAAAGGTCATTGCTGGGAGTAGTCTGAGGTGCCCTGAGTCATTGAGTATTGGTGGGAGTACTATCTAGACACCTTAAGCATTACCAGGGAGTCCCAAAATTATCTTTAGGATTTTGGGGAATAATTTAAAAGACTTCATGAGGCATTAAACCACTTGTTTAAGAATCCCATTAAGGGCTCGGAGAGATAGCACAGCAGCGTTTGCCTTGCAAGCAGCCGATCCAGGACCAAAAGGTGGTTAGTTCGAATCCCGGTGTCCCATATGGTCCCCGGTGCCTGCCAGGAGTTATTTCTGAGCAGACAGCTGGGAGTAACCGCTGAACACTGCTGGGTGTGCCCCAAAAACAAAAACAAAAAAAGAATCCCATTATGCTTGGGAGGATGAAATGCTAAATTCCTCCCAATAGTATTTAGTGGTATATATATATATATAAATATATATAAATATATATATATATATATATATATATATATTTTGCTTTTGGGTCAAACCATCAATGAACAGGGGTCACTCCTGGCTCTGCACTCAGGAATTACTTCTGGAAGTGTTCAGAAGACCATATAAAATGCCAGGGGTGGAACCCAGATTGGACACATAGAAGGCAAGATACCTTACCAGATATATTATCTCCAATCCCATATTTCTTTTTGTTTTTGGCAAACACTCTGGTCATAATCAAATGCTCCAATGAATAAGTTTGCATGCACGCAAAGTAATTCAAAGAAGAAACATCCTTGTAGTCAGGGAGAAAAACATTTAAGCTAACTTTATATGTTTGACTCTGAAATTTTATTCTTTATAAATTATAGCAAAATATGAGTTCCATTTGAATTCTTAAATAGCACTTTGGGGTGTTGGTTCTTATCTACGTTTACCTTCAGAGTTAGAAAACTTATCAAATTCATGGTTAGTAAGCAATAGAAATAAAACTTAAACTTAGAATCATAATCTTAATCAAAACTATGTTCTTTCTTCTATGCTCTGTTCATGTCATGAAATGGAAAATAAAAAATTCCACTAGATACAATAACAGAGTTTCCTTAAGACTTGGGTATAAGTCTAACCTTTTATATTGGTTCCTTTACTCTTGCTAGTGCTATTTTCGCTTTCATTAAGATAGAATTGACTGTAGAGGAAGTAATATGTAAAAGGAATTCACATGTATTCCTCAGAATTTGTTTTTGCATAGAGAAAAATTGTCTTTATATTGGTGGAGGGAAGTTAACACTGGTGATGAGATTGGTGTTAGAACATTTTATTTATTTATTTATTTATTTATTTTTTGTTTTGTTTTTTGGGCCACACCCGTTTGATGCTCGGGGATACTAAGCGCTCAGAAATTGCCCCTGGCTTGGGGGGACCATATGGGACGCTGGGGGATTGAACCGCAAAATCAGATATGCTAGACTTATATATATGAGGCTTGTACTTCACTACCTGAGCTACTTCCTTGATAGCTCAGAATTTGATTTTGGAAACAAGTAGGAGTCAGTGGAAAACAAGTGGAGTCGTTCTCTCAAAAATGAATGACTGATACAGAACATGAAGGGTGGAAAAGAAACCCTTCAAGAACAGAACTTGGGGATTTGAAAAAGTCATGAAAAGACTTAAATGATGATGAGAATCTGATGAAAAAATTAGAAAGTAAAAGTTTAGGGCTTAACTGACATTAAGAATCAGGGGTGTAAACTTTGAAGTTTAGTACCTACAACCCTTCTCTATTTCTGAGTTGTATCCCCTAAGGTTTAGGGAGCACTCCCCAGTCAGTTTGTGTTTTAAAAACACTGGAATATAAATATCATTTGGAATTCCTTCCCCCACCAAATGAAGATCTCCACCATGAGTTGAGCTGATCTCCTGAAAATTGTAGAAGGGCTCTTATTCTAATCATGTGAATTTTCAACTTACTTCTTATCGAAAGTCAAATCTAGGATGGCTTTAGCAAAAGACTACAAGTCATTTTGCTAAACAATCAAGCAAATAAATAAAACAGTGCTTGGTATATTTGTGCTGCAATATATAATCATTCATAAGAAAAATGATAATTTTGGTAATAAAATAATTATTTTAAATAAGTTTAGCTAATAGCAACAGTCACAGAGAACTAACTGACTTTGAGTTAGGAAACAATTCATAACAGTTACAGAAGATAAAGGGAGAGTTGGGCATAAAAGAGTGAGAAAGGACAAAACCTAGGGCATGAAACCAGCTGTCAAGAATTTGGAAAGTTAACAATCCCCTGTATACATTTTTCATCCTCTAATTTTGGAAGTTTGGAAGAGGTCTTGCCCATGTCAGGTGGCTCTGGTCAGGCATGCCAGGATGGGTGGGACCCCCTGGTCATTCTACCAGGAGGAAATGACTAGGAGTGGTCCTCTATGAGTCAGGGTTTATCTGGCCCTGCTTCGAGGGTGGGTCCATGTTCATTGAAAAGCTAGATACCCAAAGTGGTGATATTTGGTCAGGATCCCAAACTCCATAAACCAGAAAAACAATTGAAGACTGAAGGAAAGAAGGGGAGGGGAGGATTGGAGAAGACTTTAGCAGACAGGAGGTACAGTGATATATAAAGTATAAATTATATTATTTCAGCAGCTTTGCACTACACATTTTTCCTGCCAACAAAGACGCTGATTTTTGGTAAAGTGTTTATTGCCACAATACTTTTGTTACACAAAGATCTATGAGAACTCAGGAAACCTGTATCACAGATTGGCATTTGTGACTTTTGATTAAGAATATGTCCCAAGAAGCCTAAGGAAAATCTATAGTTAGGGATTTTTTTTCAATTTACTTTTAAATATGGGATTCTGAAAAACCCCAAGACACTGTATCATAAACCCCCAAGTGCCCTCAATCCCCCTCTTTGGGCACAAGCACTTCTAATTTTGGTTTTGCTGGCATGACAGAATTGGAACAAGTATTAGAAAACTTATTTTAAGACTAGTTCTATCACCAAAAAGTTCTTTGTCTTGGATAAATAAATTATTCCTCACATGATTTAAGTTTTTTCATCTGTCCAATGTGAACAAATTCATTCCAACTTTCAACTACTTCCTGGGGGTATAAGAAGACTGTGTATATAAGTGTCTTGAAAAAGTCCAAGACATTATATAAACACAAAAGATGATCAGGCAAGGATGAGGGAAGCCACAAATAAAGTCATTGTTAAGTAATCGTGACTTAAAACATTTGAAATCACTTATATGAAATTGTTTATTTATTTGGGAATTATTAAGTATGGCCTGAGGATTAGTCTTGGAATGTGGATTGACTTTTTCTAGACTTGGAGGTACATAGTTGCTGCCTATCCAAACAGGAAGCAAAGCTCTAGCAATGGTCTGACCTTTCCAGAATCTGGACTATGGACTCTGCCAATTTAGAAAATCATCTTGGGACAGAATAAATGGCCTCCCTTAAGGTCGCATGCCTGTGCACATCTGTTTGCACTCAGTGCAACTTGGTCTCCCTCAGGATAGTCTCATTGAGATTTTTGACACATTTCTGATAATGGTTGTTTCAAATCTGACCACATTCCCAGCCCTACCATGCCTTCCTTGTTCACCACTGATAACCTTAATTTAATTTTACTAAGAATATGCAGAGTACCTGAATGTCCACCCCTACTGGTCCTTTATTCTATTTTTTGTTTGTTTGTTTTTGGGTCACACTCAGTAGTGCTCAGGGGTTGCTCTTGGCTCTACACTTAGAAATCGGTCCTGGCAGACTTGGGTGACTATATGAGATGCCAGAAACTGAACCCAGGTCATCCCGGGTCAGGTCAGCTGCATGCAAGACAAACACCCTTTCGTTGTGCTATTACTCCTGTCTCTACCATTATTGTACACATCCCTCATATAAACTAGTAGGAATTATTCCATATCTATATATGTCTCTATATATTTTCTATTCTGAATACTTTATATTAACAAATGCATAAAATATGCTGCCTCTTATGACTTTTCATTCACTTAGTTGTCCTGTAGTATATAGTAATAGATACTAATACTCATCTGTATATCAGCAAATAAAGATTTAAGCTAATTCCTTTTTTTGGGATATTTTTGATAGTATAGTTTTGGTATGAACACTCCTGCACGATTCTTTGTCAACATATGCAAAAGAAATGTTCATTTCTCTTAAAATATGATGAAAGAATTACTAGGCAACTATTTTTTAACATTTTGAGAATTTCCATATTGCTGCTTTTTACTTTTAAATTAAGTTATTATTAATTAGATTTTTTCAAGAGTTATACTTTATAAAATCTATTCCCATTTCAAATATTTTACTTCATAAAACATTTAACACAAGATTCATATAGACATAACTTTAGATACCTATATTTTAACATTTTTGTTGAAATATTATTTATGACTTATGAAATGGAAAATAGGTTATGGTGGGAAAATATTTAGCTGTTTTCTCAGTATAATCCCCTTTAAAATTGATCTTTTGCGATAAAGCTGAAAAGCAACAAAACCTTGTGAAGCAAGCAGATGTTGCTTGTTAATTAGGTAAAAGCAAAAATCAATATTCTTCTATAGATGAATCAGGATAAGTAGGGTTAAATTAAGAGGGCAACAATTAATATGAAAGGAATAGTAGCACTTTGAAATGACAAAAATATGTCTATATATACACAATGGAAGAAATTCAGAAATTCCATTTCTAAATGAATAGATAAATGGCACCCCATGTTTGATATTTATTGAGCATTCTCAATAATTTTGAGGACCAGCGAGCTAGTATAGGGTTTTAAGTTGCATGAAGTCAATTATTGTTGCATTAAGACAATGAATTTGCATGAAGTCAATAATTATTGCATGAAGTCATTTAGAGATACCCGGTTTGATACCTGGAAACTCATAAAATTCTGTGAGCGCCATCAGAGTGATCTCTGAGCACAGAATAAGGAGTAAGCTTTGAACACTGCTAAATGAGACCCCAATCAAATACAAATATGATTTCTCTTAAACCTCTTTAGGTTTAGAGTACAGCATGCCTTCCTTGTTCTCAGTGGATCTATAAAAATCTACTGCAGAATAAAGTGTATACATTAACTTAAAAATTAAGTAATAATTGGATCTTGCTGTAGGTTTGAAAAATTTGATCCTAACTAATATTATTTAATTTTCAATCTTTTATTTTTTTTGTTTATTTTTTGGGGGGGAGGGCACACCCGTTTGACGCTCAGGGTTACTCCTGTCTATGCGCTTAGAAATATCTCCTGGCTTGGGGGACCAAATGGGATGCCGGAGGATCGAACTGCTGTCCGTTCTAGGCTAGCGCTTGCAAGGCAAATGTTTCACCTCTAGCACCACCGCTCTTTTAATACATGAAGATCACTGTTTTTCCATAACCTCACTAATACTGTGCATTATAATACCATTTTTTTTAACAATTCTGATGCGCAATGGTATAGAATTTTAATTTTGCTGTTTCAAATCAAGATTGTTGCTTTGGGGCCCAGGAGATAGCATGGAGGTAAGGCGTTTGCCTTTCATGCAAAAGGTCATCGGTTCGAATCCCGGTGCCCCATGTGGTCCCCCGTGCCTGCCAGGAGCAATTTCTGAGCATGGAGCCAGGAGTAACCCCTGAGCACTGCCGGGTGTGACCCCAAAAAACAAAAAACAAAAAAAGATTGTTACTTTATAATCACCTTTGCCTTGCCTAGTGCAAGGCAAGCAACCTTCCTGCTAAACTCTCTCCAGCTTCAATACTAGGATCTTATTTTTGTTGTTTGTTTTTTGTTTTTTGGGCCACATCCGTTTGATGCTCAGGGGTTACTCCTGGCTAAGCGCTCAGAAATTGCCCCTGGCTTGGGGGGGCCATATGGGACTCTGGGGGATCGAACTGCGGTCCTTCCTTGACTAGTGCTTGCAAGGCAGACACCTTACCTCTAGTGCCACCTCACCGGCCCCAATACTAAGATCTTTATATATAAGACATTTTCTCTGTGTTGGTTCTCTTATTCATAGTTTTAAGATGCAATATCATATTTAATTAAGTACCTGAAAAAAATAAACATTATAATTGACATTTTTCTTTTTCTTTTTTTGGGGTGGGGGAAGGGGGTTAGGCTACATCTGGCAGCACTCAGGGATTACTGCTGACTCTGCACTCAGAAATCACTCCTGGCAGGCTCGGTGAACCATCTAGGATGCTAGGGATCAAACCCAGGTCTGTCCTGGGTAGGCCAGATGCAAGGCAAACATCCTATTGCTGTGCTATTGCCCTGGCCCCTTGACATTTTTCTAATACAGAATATCATGCACAATACAGAAAAATAACTAGATATTGATTCTCATATTAAAGTACCTTTTCAGTTGTTATTTAAAAATAAAAATTATTATAGTCTAGGTAATGTTTAGTATAGTGTTCTAGTTTCTGTAGTGATGTACAAAATTGCTGTACACCATACAAGCCATAAATATCCATTACCCTCCACCACTGTCCTTAAGTCACCTCTGGTCTGATCTTCATTTTCTCTTTCGCTAATTTTGTAATGACCTAGTTTTGTAATCCAAGGCCAAGGACTTGTCAATGTTCAATAATATATATGTCCTTCTTTTGTCTCTCTCTATTTTATAGATGAGTAAGACAATTTTATATTTGTTCTTCTTCCATTTTTACAGTATCTTAAAAATTTTCAGAAGAGCTTCAGCAAACTTCAAAGATAAGGACTTGACACCTATTGGTCACTGCCTTAGAAATTTAGTTTTATGTTTTTTTCCTTACCCTAATTCAAAATTATATGCTCTTATCTTCAAAGGATTTGTAAACCATAATGAATGGGAAATTTCAAAACCAATTTAACTAAAAACAAGGCACTGTACTTATATTAGTAAGAAGCCATTTATTTTGAAAGCAAGTGACTGGTGTTTTAGTTAGCTTAGACAAAAAAATACCCCACCAAAATGGAAAGAAAAGTAATTTTGAAACATCAGTGTTTGAATTGATAATCAAAGAAGAAATTAGGATGAAAGTAAAAAAGCAGATATAAGTCAGGGAATGATAGTACTGTGGTAAGGTGCTTGCCTTGCAAGTGGCCAACCTGGGCTTGATCTCCTGTACTTCATATAATTTCCTCATGCCCAACAGGAATGATTCCTGAGTACAAAGCCAGGAGTAAGCCGTGAGTGCCTCTGGATGTGATTCAAAGGCTTTAAAATTAAATGATTTAAAAATAAATGAATTAAAAAGCAGAGGTAAAAGACTAATATGAGCAATTAGAATAGTAAAGACTGATCACTATCTTAAATTTCTGTTTCAGTTCTAGCTTTAACATATTTTTGAGGTCTTTTTAATTCTTAAAAATAATTTCATAATAACTTTGTTATTAATTTTTCACCTATTTAGTAAATTTATGTGTAGCCATAACATATAAAACATTTTTATAAATTATAGTTTTAATTCAAAAAAATAACATAAAGTTAAATTAAGCAATAATTTGGCGAAAAGTTTTAGCTTTTTTTATTTTGCATGTGGGGTCACTCCTGGCAATGCTTGGGAGCTATTCTTGGCTCTATGATCAGGTATCACTCCTGGCAGTGTGCAAGGGATCATATGGGATTCCAGGGACTGAACCCATGTCAGCTGCATGCAAGGCAAATACTATATCTGATGTATTACCAATTCAGTCTCCCAAATTGCTAACTTTTGAGACTTTTTTTAGAATGCTCACCACAAACAAACATTGCATGTACACAGCCCAAAGTTATCTAAAGGAATTGAGGAAATATAAGAATCTATGCCTACCTAAAAAAAAAAAAAAAAAAGAAAACTTTTACCTTATTTCTTTTCTTTTTTTGTTTTTGTTTTTGGGCCACACCTGGCAGTACTCAGGGGTTAATCCTGGCTCTATGCTCAGTAATCACTCCTGTTAGATCCAGAACCATATGGGATGCTGGGAATCGCATCTAGGTCCATCCTGAATCCATCCTGGATCTGTCCTGCCTGTACATATACAAGGCAAATGCTCAACCTCTGTGCTATCACTGTGGTACCACTTTATTTCTTTTTGTGTGCTTTGGCAAAATATTACATATACTTATTTGATAAATTTTACACCAAAACATTGCTTCATTGTTTTAATTTTGACCAAAACTTACTTATAACTATATGAAAGGTGTATATTTAGTTTTGATTCTTGACCAAACCTGTTGAAATCTTAAAAGGAAAAAAATTAAGTAAACCCAGGTGAGTTAGTGAGAACTAAATAAATGACATTAGGCAGATGTAAGTAAAATTAAATTATTTAAGTTGATTTTAATATAAATGACAAAAACTACCATACAAAGGTAAAAAAAAAAACCCAACTATTTTCTTCAGGGATTGAAAAATACTTCTTTCTTTCTTTGCTTTCCCTTCCCCCCCCCCCTCACTTTTTTTTTTTTTGGTTTTTGGGCCAATTCTGGTGACACTCAGGGGTTACTCCTGGCTATGCGCTCAGAAATCGCTCCTGGCTTGGGGGACTAGATGGGACACCTAGTGCAGGCAAGGCAAACATCCTACCTCTTGTGCCACCGCTCAGGCCCCTACTTCTTTCTTTTTAAAATTTGTTTGTCTGTTTATTTTTTGGGACAACACCCAGCAGTGCTCAGGGATTACTCCTGGCTCTGCATTCAGAAATTACTCCTGCGGCCTGAGAGATAGTACAGTGGTAGGGCGTTTGCAGGACCAACGTTGGTTCAAATCCTGGCATCTCATATGGTCCCCTAGGCCTGCCAGGAGCAATTTCTGAGCACAGAGCCAGAAGTAACCCCTGAGCGCCTCTGGGTGTAGCCCCAAAACAAAAACAAAACAAAAAAAATGAAAAAAAAATTACTCCTCATAGCCTCAAAGGACTATAAGGGATTGAAGTTAGGTCAGCTACATGCAAGGCAAACAACCTACCTGCTGTGCTATCACTTTGATCCCAGAAAAACTTTTAAGATACCCTTCTACTGTGGATGAACTTCTGATATGTTTTACGAGTTATTAAAACTTGAATAGCACAGCATTAAGGGATTTGCCTTGCAAGCGCTGACCCAGGACCAAACTTGGTTTGAATCGCAGCATCTCATATGGTCCCCTGTGCATGCCATGAGTGATTTCTGAGCAGAGAGCCAGGAATAATTCTTGAGCGCCTCCAGCCGGGTGTGGCCCCAAAACAAAAAATAAAAAACAAACAAAAAAAAAACTTGAATAGTTAAACATTTTAGAAATTTTTTCTACTTTCTTTTTTTTTAATTTGTTCTACTTTCAGGAAAGAATTATTTTTAGGTTATTAAATAGTCAAAATTCAATTATCCAGTATTACTTGAAAGATCAATATGAAAACATCAAGCATTGTGAAATTAGTAGTCATTTTACTACTAATTAAACTAGTCACTATACTCCTTATATGTACAGTTTGTTGCATGAAACATGTATCTCCTCCTTCAGCCATAAAGCACATTGCTGGCACACAATGCAGATGATATTCTGGAATGTAGGGCTTTGCTAGCAATCTCACTAGAACTCTTTGCAACCTCATTGAAACTTGTAGCCCATACAAGTGTAGCAGGCACTCTGACACTGGTCATTTTTTCTGTTTTGTTTTGTTTATTAGTCACCTCCACTAGTATTCAGAGCTTCCATCTAGTACTGTGTTCAGTGATCATTCCTAGCAGTGTTCAGGAGGTGCTGGGGAGGATTGGACCCTGGTTGACTGTGTACAAGGCAAATAAATGTCTCATCTGCTGTACTATCACTTTGGCTCCTGAGCCAACTTTTCAAGACCTTATACTTACTTAAAAAAAAAAAGAACCAAACTTTTAATAATAAATCCATTATAATTGAAGTAAGAGACTCTAATGATTATGAAATAGGAAAAGCTTCCTTAAAATACAATGGCTTTGGGGGCCGGGCGGTGCCGCTGGAGGTAAGGTGCCTGCCTTGTCTTGTGCTAACCTAGGACAGACCGCGGTTCGATCCCCAGGTTCCCCATATGGTCCCCCGTGCCTGCCAGGAGCAACTTCTGAGCGAATAGCCAGTAGTGACCCCTGAGCGTCACTGGGTGTGGGGCCCCCCCCAAAAAAAGATACAATGGCTTTAACCTTTTTTAAAAATGGATGGAAGGGGGGCCCGGGAGATAGCATGGAGGTAAGGCGTTTGTCTTTCATGCAAAAGGTCATCGGTTCGAATCCCGGTGCACCATATGGTCCCCTGTGCCGGCCAGGAGCAATTTCTGAGCATGGAGCCAGGAGTAACCCCTGAGCACTGCCCGGTGTGACCCAAGAACCAAAAACAAAACAAAACAAAACAAAACAAAACAAAACAAAATGGATGGAAGGGGAGAAGCAAGTAGTAGGTATATTGTGATGGGGCCAATAAGTGAGCTCAGGATGACTTTAAAGACAGCATGGAAAACCTCAGAGAGGGAGCTAGGCCAGGCAGAGTCCACACAAGGTACAGAGTCCCTTGGATGACCAGCCCTGTACCACATGCTGAAAAATGGCTATGTAATGAACATTTCTGTTTTGCAAGATGGAACCATAGAATTAAAAGACTGCAATTTGGGGGGGGTGTCTTTTGGGGCCATACCCGGTATTGCTCAGGGGTTACTCCTGGCTCTGTGCTCAGAAATCTCTCTGAGGCTCGGGAAGTATATGGGATGCTGGGATGCCATCCCAGGTCGGCAGCTTAAAAAGCAAATACCCTATCACTGTGTTCTCATTCCAGCACCCCAGATAGCAATTTTTTTTTATAAATTTACTGTTTAAATACCTTTCATATTTTGCATAAATAAAATGATTATTTATTGTTTAGGAGCCATACCCAACAGTGCTCAGAAATTACTCCTGGCTGTATGCTCAGGATCAAAACCTTGTCCAGGCTTGGGGAATCATATTGGTGACCATGCAGGAATCTGGGTCAATCATGTGCAACACAAGTGCCACTGTGCTGTCATCCTATCTCAAACTCTGAATTATTTGTGAAGTTATTTTTCATGCTCTTGCCTAGCAATTTATAACTCTCAGGAGATATCACTTAGCCTTAGGGATGACACACATATGGAGAGCCTTTAATCAGCCTTTCCTGCAGGATCAGAGATAAAAACTCTAAGGTCCAGATTCTACTCAAGACTCAAAGCTTAAAATCATGAGCCCAGGAAAACATTTTGTTTCATCCCACCAAATAATTTCTCTTTCTTTCTCATTTTGAAGCTAATAACTTTTTGGCTACTTCACCTATGATTTGCTAAAAACAAAAACAAAACAAAACAAAAAAAAACAAAAGGAAGGTGTTTAATTTCTGAGATGAAAAGAAGCAGTTTAGTAAGACAATGCAAAAGATAAAAACCAACAAGAAATAAACTGATGACAAATATAGCAGGCAGAACTCTTCCCTCATGGGAGTCCACAGGATTTTAGTGAAGAGAAGTACTTGAATATGCCTATTTTTGCATGCATAAGCATGAATGTATGTGTTGATTTGGGATAAGTCCGATTGATATTAACTTCTGGGAGGCAGGGGAATCATTTGATATTTAGCCTGGGGAAGGCGAGGGGTGTAAAAAAAGGAAGAGAAGCAGAGTAGACATGGTGAGAGTAGGCAGTTTGTCCTTAGTGATTGGCTTTGAGATCTATTTGATAGGATTTGGAAAAAAACCTTAGTGGTGGACCTGGGGTTCTGACAGAAGGGATTCTGCACTGCATTGAAACTGCTGTGAGGTAAGAATGACTCCCACAGTGGATTGAGGGTGGGAGTGATGACTTGAAGGTTGTACTTGGGAGATTCTTAAAATCTCATGGAAAAAATTACTGCCTATACCCAGAGGTCAAAAATCAAACAACTACAAAATGACAAAGTAAAAGTAGGTGGCATCCTTATTCTTTATTTCGCAATGAACTCATCAGTTTATTTTACTTACAGCTTTCCTGCTGTATAAGAGGTTTCTAAGAGATTCTATTTTACTTTTCCTGAAGGGAGTTGGGCCATACTCGGTAATACATAGTGAGGCACTACATCTATGCTCAGAGGACAAAATGGGTACCAGGAATCAAATCTAGGGATTCTGCATACAAAGTCCTTTGGGCTATCTCTTCAGTTTTGAATTGCAGGGTCAAGGCTGCCTAGCCTAGTGTTTTTTTTTTTTTTTTGGTCATTTTGTATAGAATACTGGACCAAAAGGAATCTCAGGGTCATCTATTGGTGATTTCAAATGGGAGTGGGGCACTACTGGCATACAAAAAGGCATCTACAATTGAGAGTGAGGTAGGGATATTTTTCAGTGATTATAATGACTAGTGAGTACTATAGACTTTTGATTTTATTTTTGTCTGTTTTTTTTTTTTTGGCCCACACCTGACCATGGTCAGAGGTTACTCCTGGCTTTTCGCTCAGTAATTGCTCCTGGCAGGCTCGAAGGACCATATGGGAATTATGGGAACTATGGGCTTTTTAGTAGCAAGAGATCAAGGAGGTTAAAATTCCTCCTCTAGATGCGAAGCAGTTCTACTTGATGAGGACAGATGTTTTGTGAGGAAGATCTAAAGTGTCAACTGCCCCAGAGGAAAGATTAGCTATCCCTACACACAGTAATGCAGTTTCCTTTCCACCAAAGTTCATTCAGTCTACCGACATTTAGTATTCAGTCACTTTTACCAATAAGTCATTTAAATCTACCTAAGAACAGCAGGATCGCCAGGATGCTCTGCTACTGTTGCACTTAATCTTCTGAACAAAACCATGTCCAGACTTTGCCAACAACTCAACATCGGAGAAGATGCAACTTCAGATGATTTTCTGATAGATCTCCAAATATCAAGATAACAACTTAACTTTGAAAATGCCAGTCTTTGAAAAAGCGCCTATCTCATAAGACAGTAATCATGATGAAAAGAAAGGCAGCAAAGGCAATAGGGTTTTTTTGAAAGTGAAGCTTTAAGTTTTTTTTTATTATTGTTATTATTTTAAATTAAAGTAAAATAAAAATAGCAACAACACTTCCTAGTTTCATGAATCTAGTCATTTCAGATGCAAGTAATTTGGGTTGGTTTTCCAAGCGATTTTAAGTGAGATGGTGTAGGATGAAAAAACACTCTGGTAAAACCCCAGCAAAGTTTCAGCTTGAGAAACAGGAGTCAAAATCAAATTTTTAGAGATGGAGTGGATTAAATTTCAATTAGGTTTAGTGAACTCCTGGGAGGAAGTCAAATCTCTTCATTGCCACATACATTATACTTATGGAAGCTGCATCTTGGAATGTTTTGCAAAGATGCTGGGATATAACTTAGACAGTTATCATATTTTGAAGCACTGGTGGTCCCCACTTAGTTACTATTTCAGTACCACCCTCAATTTAGAAACATTATACTCTGCCTGCTATAAGCTTGTCACCTATCTGGTTTCCTGAGGTCTGTGGTTAACCCCCAGAGTTTATTGTTTTCGTTGCTGTCTTTTTCACGAAAATGCTCCTACTATCCCTAGAAGCCTCTAACTTTCTTCTTTCATAAATTAACAAACATAACCTTCTTATTTCTTTAACTTCACAGCTCTCTAGAACTGGAGGGCACATTTATGGGTAATCTAGTTTAATCCTTTCATGTTGCAAATGACAATCTGGTCAATGGAATTCAATATTGAACTTTCAGTGATGAATTTAATGTTGATCCAGGGGTTGATGTATATAATGATACATACCTAAAACATAATATTTCTTCCATAAAAAAGGAATTAGTTGTCCAAGATAATTCAAAATGTATAGAGCTGGGTCTAAATAGAAATTTCTTATTTTTGTTTTAGGTATTTGGGCCACATCCAGCTGTACTCGGTTACTGCTGGCTCTGCACTCAGAAATGTTATTCCTAGCAGGCCCAATGGTATGCCAGGGAATGAGCTTGAATTAGCTGTGTACAGGGCAAATGCCCTATCCACCATGCTATCTCTCACTGTAGACTCCAGATAGAAATTCCTGGACATCAAATGCAATTACATGGTTAATATCTTTAGATTTGATTAGATTCATTCTATGGTGTTCAAATTGTTGATAGTCATATAATTAGAGAACAATTGAGAATGCAAAATTCCAGTAAGTTTTTCAAATACATCAAATGTTTTTACTTCAAAATTTTGAACTCTATATAATTTTTACATATGAGGTGCATGCGAAAGCCCAAGCATCTCCTTGTCCATCCTCTTAAAGTTGAATGTGCATTGCTGTGCTTCCTAAAATGAGAATTCTTGCAGTAATGGCTCTGAATAACAAAGTTGCTGCAGCTTTTAGAAGCTGCAAGCACACCCACTTCCTACTCTACTAGTGACATATTTTTGCAGAGCTGTTCTCGCTCAGCTTCCCCATCTCAAACAAATTAAGACTTAGAACAATAACTTCATGTTCCTTTTTATACAATTTCTGTTCGGTACAGTTAAACAGTGTTTCTAGCCAACACAAAATGCTTATCTGCAGTGAATTGGACTTGTTAAATATGTTACACTGCATTGTTCCCTTACATTCCATTTATCTCTTGCAGCACATCCTACAAAGAGAGTTTCAGGGATCTTATAGAGGTATTTGGAGTGGAGGGAAATGTTTTGTGATCAACTATGAGTTGGAAACTGCAACTAACCCTCTTCTCCTTTTGCTATTTAAAGTGGTCAGGACTTACAGTAGCATATGAAAAACTTTATGGGAAAAACAAATTTAACCTTGCTTGATAAGCATTTTTCAAGCACACGGGATTCTTTTTGCCTATGACAGTAGCCAATATCTTTCAGGACTGCCAGTAGAATGAACAATGCTGATATAGGTGACCTTTGTGGGGTCCGTTCTATATGCTTCACAGGGCTCCAAGAAATTGTGGGATTGAAGTGCTTTTAAAGTGTTGTGTTTTCTTTTTTCCGGGAGGTCTCCCAAGCAGTGCTCAAAGGGACTGGGGGTCACTTACAGTGATTCTCAGCCTATCAGACCAGCAGTTCAATACTCAGCCTGAGGGTACTATGGTTTTTAGACTTTAGGTAGGTGCCAGATAACATAAGGACTGCCTCAGCTCCACCTCCAGCTGGGAATGCTCAGGAGATCATGAGTGCCAGGAATGAACCCTGTACTGTCTCCCGGCCCCAGAAATAAGTATTTCTTTTTTCTTTTTCTTTTTTTTTTTTT
>PVKC010011748.1:0-24401 GCA_004027635.1 Crocidura indochinensis | reverse complement strand
CTTTCTATTTTGTGTGTGTGTGGTTTTTGGGTCACACCCAGCAGTGCTCAGGGTTTACTCCTGGCTCCATGCTCAGAAATTGCTCCTGGTAGGCATGGGGGACCATATGGGATGCCGGGACTCGAACCAATGACCTTCTGCATGAAAGGCAAATGCCTTACTTCCATGCTATCTCTCCGGCCCCTTGTTTTTTTGTTTTTGTTGGTTTGTTTGTTTGTTTGTTTTGTTTTTGATGGGGGGGCCACACCTGGTAACGCTCAGGGGTTACTATGCTCTCAGAAATTGCTCCTGGCTTGGGGGACCATATGGGATGCCAGGAGATTGAACCGCAGTTTGTCCTACGTTAGCACGGGCAAAGCAGACGCCTTACCACTTGTGCCACCGCTCCGGCCCCATATTTTATTTGATTTTCAAATGTATTGGCCTGCTGGCATAAAGTATTTCACAGTAGACTTTTTTTAGTGTCGGTTCATTCACGACTATTCATTCTAGAGCATCTAGTTGTATGCTCTCTCTTTTCTTAATCTTAACAAAGAAGTTTCTAGGTTTTTTTGTGTCTTCAAAGAAGCAATTTTTGTCTTTTTTGATCCTGTCCAATGTGTGGTTTTGGTATCAGTGTCATCTTCCTTTCAATTTATTCTTTTGCTTTATATTCTAAGAATAATGTTCTTCCTTTAATTTTCTCTCTTTTTTCCTTTCTAATAAAGTCATTTAAAGCTATGAAAAGACCTTTGTAACACAAGCTGCATTTCAGACTTTAATATATAGACTATCGTTCAGTATTCAAGATTTCATAATTTCTATTAGCTTTTCTGCGACCTATATGGCATTTAGAACTGTAACTTAAAATTCTCACTTTCATGGTGTTCTCTTTTTCTATTATTGCTTTCTAATGGAATCATAGAGAATTAATGAACTAATCTGAGAATGCAAACTTTATCTGAGCTGGAACATTAATCACTAGCCTACTTGTGCTATTTGTGGGGAGGGTGGTTAAGGCCATACCTGGCAGAGCTCAGAGGACCATATGTGAAGTTGGGGAATCAAACCAAGGTTGTGCGTATGGAAGGCAAGTACCTTCATCCCTGTATTATCTCTGCAGCCCCATTTGTGCTATTGAACACTTGACAGTCTAAATTGAGATGATAAATAAATACAGAGACGTTAAAAGACTTGGTACAAAAAAGGAATTTCAAGGGATGAAGAAATAGTAAGAGGCTAAGAAGCTTGCCTTGCGTGTGATTACTGGTTCAAGCCCCAGAATCTCATACTGAGAGTTAAAATATATAATATATATAATTTTCACTTTTTTTTTTTTTTGGTTTTTGGGTCACACCCGGCAGTGCTCAGGAGTCACTCCTGGCTCCATGCTCAGAAATTGCTCCCGGCAGGCACAGGGGACCATATGGGGCACCGGGATTCGAACCGATGACCTTTTGCATGAAAGGCAAACGCCTTACCTCCATGCTATCTCCCGGGCCCCTTGTTTTTGTTTTTGTGTTACACCCAGTAGCACTCAGGGTTTACTCCTGACTCTGCACTCAAAAATTACTCCTGGTGGGGCTGGAGAGATAGCATGGAGGTAAGGCATTTATTTGCCTTGCATGCAGAAGGACAGTGGTTTGAATCCCGGTATCCCATATGGTCTCCCGAGTCTGTTAGGAGCAATTTCTGAGCATAGTGCCAGGAGTAACCCCTGAGCGCTGACCCAAAAACCAAAAAAAAAAAAAAAATTTACTCCTGGTAATGCTCAGAGAATCATATGGGATGCTGGGGATTTAATCTGGGTTGACCATGTACAAGAAAAATGCCCTACCCACTATACATACCTGACTGTGGTGTTCATATACTTAGCTGTGGTGCTTGAAAGATACTGTATATCCAATCTTTGCACACTCAGCTAAGGTGCTTCTTAATGTACCAATAGTGCATGCCTATGGTTATGCTGCACAGCATGATGCTAGGGTGGGTTAATTGCCTTGCTACTGGGAGATTGAAAACTTTTTGTTGTAGAACTTGAACAAATCTAGCCAAGTTGTGGCCAGGAATTGCTGGTGGTGTCAGGGATCACAAAGAACAGCGTTGCCAGACTCATGCTTGGTATGTGTGGCAATATGGAATATTGAACTCTGGGTCACACATGGGCATTTTCACCATGAGGTAATCTTCCAGCCCTTCATTAAAATATTTATCTATATTTCTTTTTGTTTTGTTTTGTGTTTTGTTTGTTTGTTTTGGGGCCACACATGGTGACAATCAGGGGTTACTCCTGGCTATGAACTCAGAAATCACTCCTGGCTTGGGGGACCATATGGGATTCCGGGGATCAAACTGAGGTCCGTCCTGGGTCAGCCGTGTGCAAGGCAAATGCCCTACCACTGTGCTATAGAGTCAGCCCCTTTGTTTTGGAGTCACACCTGATATTACTCAGGCTATGTCTGACTCTCCACTCAGGAATTACTCTGGGAGGTGCTCAGGGGATCTTATATGGTACAAGGGATCGAACCCAGGTCAGCCACGTGCAAGGCAAGAAAAGCCAATGTTCTATGGCTCTGGGCCCCCCATTTGTTGAATCTTTTTGGATGGGTGTGCCCATCACAGTACTGGGGTGACCATGCCATGCAATAATTCTGACATGGTCCTTGAAATACAGTATATTGAGGCAGTATATTGGGGCCAGAGTAGTGGCACTAGAGGTAAGGCATCTGCCTTGCACCACGAGGTTTGATCCCCTAGTGTCATATATAGTCCCCCCAAGCCAGGAGTGATTTCTAAGCACATAGCCAGGAGTAACCCCTGAGCGTCAGTGGGGGTGGCCCCAAAACAAAAACAAACTAAAAGAAATAAAGTATATTTACATCTGTTGTAGTTATGTTTATTGATTTATTTGAATCTATTACAACTGTTTTGTTTTAGCTTTTACATATATCTTGCATTTTCACTATACTTTTATTGCCTTCTATACTGGTTATTTTTTCTTGTTGCTTCACATATTTGGAATAGATTCTATGCCATATATATGTGCACATATATATAGTGTATAGTGTGTGTGTGTGTGTGTGTGTGTGTGAACTGTGTGTGTGTGGACCATCTGCAGCAGTGTTGAGGTCTCATTCCTGGCTCTGTGCACAGGGATCAACCTGGGCTGGTTGCAAGCAAGGCAAGCACCCTACACACTATCCGATTGCTCCTGGCCATCCTATTTATATTCTTTGGGTAATTAATTTGGAAAAAAATTTTTTTGTGGTTTTTGGGTCACACCCGGCAGTGCTCAGGGGTTACTCCTGGCTCCATGCTCAGAAATTGCTCCTGGCAGGCACTGGGGACCATATGGGGCACCGGGATTCAAACTGATGACCTTTTGCATGAAAGGCAAATGCGTTACCTCCATGCTGTCTCCCGGGACCCTTGTTTTGGAAATTTTAACTTATCAAAGTACATGAGTAACTACTTCTATCTTTTTCTATATTTATTTTAGGATCTTGGAATGGTTTAATTCTAAACAATCTCCCTCCCAATTTGTATGCTCTTATTATCCAGTAAATTAGTCCTGTCTTTCTTTTTACTTTTGCAATTGTCATTTTTTTAATCCCACAAATTACACTGCTGTGGTTTCTACAATCAAAATTGGTTTAGATTCACAGCCTAATTATTAATTTCTTTGCTCAAAATTTCGCCTAGCTCCTCAGCTTTCCTATCTGGGATAATTTTTTTCTTCCTTCTGTCTCTCATGCTCCTCCTTTACTATTTTATTTATCGAGAAAAATTAGCCTATTATTAGGAAACAGCAGGATAAAACGTGCTTGGTATTTTCTTCCATAATTAAAGAGACTTTGTGTGTTGGGGGAGGGTCCATATCTGGTAGTGCTTAGGGTTTACTGCTGGCTCCACGCTCAGGGTTCACTCCTGGAGGGGTCCTAGGATTCCTTGTGTGATTCTGGGGACAACACCTAGGTTTGCTATGTCCAAAACAAGTGCCCTGCTTGCTGTACTATTACTCTAGCCCCTAAATTAAAAAATAAAAGTCATTTTAGGGCTAGAGGGAGTGAAGTACAGCAGGAAGGGTGTTTGCCTTGCACACAGAAAACCCAGTTTCGACTCTTTACATTCTCTATAGTCCCCTGAGCACTGCCAGGAATGATTCTTGAGCATGAAGTCAGGAGTAAGTAACCTCTAACCACCACTGATGTGGCCCAAAAAACCCAAAAGAATTATGTTTCATTTAAGAAAATATTTTTAACTTCTATTTGATAGTTATTTTCTGTAAGCACAGTAAGAATATTCTTTTTTAAAATTTAAGTTTTATTTGCACAGTGTAATTCACAGTTATTTATAATAGGGTTTCAGGCATATAATGTTCCTGCCTCCAATCCCATCATCCTCTGATCTCATCCCTTCACCAATGATCCCATGTTCTCCCCCTCCACCAACCTAACTCCTGGACGGATACATTTTCCAATAGGGTTTCTTGCTTTCAGCAGAGTTTAGACCTAGAGGTTTAAAAATATACAGATCCCTGTCCTCTGAATCACAGAGGAGTCCAAGGCCCTTGTCCCTTTAGTCAGTGAAAATATTCTACTGTTGTTAGCCTTTCATCTTCATTATCGAAAAGTTAGCCATTTGTCTCTTTGCCATTCCTTTGTAGGAAAGTGCGTTTTGGTGAAAGGCAGACATACTGGTTAAAGGTAAAACTCTGGAATCAGATTTCCTGGCTTTTAATCCCTGCTGCTGACCTCCTTGGTTGGGTGATAACTACTTGTTCTCTCTATGCCTGTGTGACTGACACTGGGCTAGCTGCTTACCCTTTTTGTGCTTGTATGTTTTGTTTCTCCTCTTCTGGAATGCAGGACAATAATGATCTGAGGATGTGGCTCAGAGAGTCATAATAAGATGAAAGGAATCTAAAGGTGAGCTTTTAGAATAGTGGTAGCCCTTTCTAGTGTTAGCTGTTGTCTTTTCCTGTTGATGTTTTCTAGATCTCCTTATCATGTGGACGTATTGATGTGTAGACGATTTCACTAGGATGAAGCTAGGTGGGGACTCACCACTTTTGAAATTCCCTGAGCATTTTGAATCTGTAGGGTGCTGTCTTCTCTCAGTTAGGGCAATTTTTTTTCAAGCCATACATCCTGCGATGCTGCCACTGCCCCAGCCCCTCTCCTTTCTTCTGGGAAGTCAGGTAGATTAATTACTCCTGTTCATTCTCTCCTTTGTGTGTCTCTGACATGTTTCACAGCCTCTGCATTGTGAAGATTCTAGATCATATCTTTAAACTGTCTTCCAGTTCACCAACACATTTTGGCTGTATTAATATGTTATTAAACCTAGCATTTAGTTGTTATTGTTATTAGGACTATCACTACTATTTTTATTATTTTTTTTATTTACAGAGGTTGGATTTGGTTCTCAACCAGTCTGCTTGGTCTTTTTTTTTGGAGGGGGGACGGGGGAAGAGCCCTCACTTATTTTTGCCATCTATCTTCATTTCTTGAAACATATCACACACACCTACTTTGTATTCTGGGCTCATAAATCCAAAGGCTTTCACTACTCAGGTTCTGCTACGTGTTGTCTTGGAACCTTATGACCCTGGTGTACAACACACTTCTGAGATAATGCCCTACCGATGGATTTTTAACTACAAAGGGCTGTTCTTTTCTTGGGGGTGAAGGTGTTTGACTGTGCTCAGGGCTTAGTCCTGACTCTGTGCTCTAGGGTCATTCATAGCAGTGCTTGAGAGATCATACATGGTTCCAAGGATCGAATCTAGTCACCACATGCAAGGCAAGTGCCTTAACTCCTATTCTGTCTCTCTGACCCCCAGTGGGTGGCTTATTCTTAGTATTTTTCTCACTTCTCAGATGTTTCCTCTTTTCTTCCTTGATTTATTGTTGTTGTTGTTGTTGTTTGGGGCCACACCCTGCTGTGCTCAGGGGTTACTCTTGGTTCTGCATTCAGAAATTACTCCAAGTTCTGGTAGGCTCAGGGTATCATATGGGATTCTGGGGATCAAACTTGGGTCCTTTGAAAGGTAAACACCCTATCTGCTATGCTATCATTCCAGCTACTCCCCCTAACTTATTAATTTACTTTTACGAAAGACTGATTTATTCCCACATTTAAAAAAGAAAATAAAATAAAAGTGTCCTTCATGGCTTGGTGTTCCTTTTTTTTTTTTTTTTTTTTTTTTTTTTTTTTTTTTTTTTTTTTTTTTTTTTTTTTTTTTTTTTTTTTTTTTTTTTTTTTTTTTTTTTTTTTTTTTGTGTGGTTTTTGTGTCACACCTGGCAGTGCTCAGGGGTTACTCCTGGCTCCATGCTCAGAAATTGCTCCTGGCAGGCACGGGGGACCATAGGGGGCACCGGGATTGGAACTGATGACCTTTTGCATGAAAGGCAAACACCTTATCTCCATGCTATCTCCCGGGCCCCCTTGGTGTTCCTTTCTTTCTTTTTTTTTTTGTTTTTTGTTTTTTGTTTTTGGGTTACACCTGGCAGCGTTCAGGGATTACTCCTGGCTCTATGCTCAGAAATAACTCCTGGTAGGCTCAGGGGACCATATGGGATGCTAGGATTCGAACCACCATCCTTCTGCATGCAAGACAAGTGCCTTATCTCCATGCTATCTGTCTGGCCCCTGATGTTCCTTACTGTGACAGCCCTGGTTATTAGGTTCTTGTAGCTGATTCTTCTGGAGAATAAGCAAATAGGAAGTTTTTAATTTTTCTCATTTTTAAGGTAAATGATAGCACATTGCACACGTTGTTCTAAAGTTTAGAATCTAAACTATTTTTTTAAATTAAAACATGTTTCTGAGGGGTCCGGGAGATAGCATGGAGGTAAGGCGTTTGCCTTTCATGCAAAAGGTCATCGGTTCGAATCCCAGTGCCCCATTTGGTCCCCCGTGCCTGCCAGGAGCAATTTCTGAGCCTGGAGCCAGGAGTAACCCCTGAGCACTGCCGGGTGTGATCCAAAAAAAAAAAAAAAAACAAACATGTTTCTGAGTATAAAGGAAGTGCATTCACATTTTGAATAACGTAAATGCCATATGTCTCCAAGTAGGAAGTCCCCTTGGAATTTTATTCCCCAAAGATAACCTCCATTGTGCTACACACAAATACACATTTGCATAAATGGGTGATGCATAGTTATTGTTTATTCACTTGTTTTTTGCTGTTATTCCAAACAGCTTTCCATTAATCTGTCAGCCAGTGCTTTCCCCTCAGCTAAGCAAAGTGCCTAGACTTTTGCATCAGACAGAACTAGTCGCTATCCCCGCCCACCTAGATTTTTGGGCAACACCTGACAATGCTCAGGGAATACTCCCGTGTCAGCCACATGCAAGGCAAAAGCCGTACCAGCAGTACTATTTCTCATCCCTGGAACAGAACTCGCTTCCATCCTAGCTCTGCTCCTCTGTGTTTGCTGGACTTGCCAGAGCCTCTCTGAGCCTCCCTTCTTCCATCTGTGAAATGGTCTCAGAGTGTCTCTGTGTCATGAATAAACTCATGTATAGTGCCACTGCCAGGGCCAGCTGCTCCATCAGCCCCTAGTGTGTGGGTAGTGTTCTTGTGGACTCTCCCTTTTAAATGGTCAGAGAGGCACCATGGAATGACGGTCACTATTTATTAATTGTCACCTCTTTGGTGCACACTGGACAGCCCTCATTCTTGGTGGTTGTGATGAATGCCCACCCTGTGATCATGGAACTGGTGTCTTTCTTGCTAGTGTGAATGTCCTGATTTATTCGCAACGGGCTCCTTAGCTTCTCTGAATTTTAATCTCTGCTCTTCTCTCTCTCTCCAAGGAGGAAATGAAAATGTTCTGTGGGGTGAAGAGAGTGTGCTATGTAAGTCTTTACCTTTTTCCTTAAATTATTATTTAAGCTACCCCCAGCAGTGATCAGGACTTACTCCTGGCTCTGTGCTCAGGGATCATGCCTGGTGGGAGTCAGGGGCCAGATAAGGTGGAGATGGAGCCCATATATGTGCTAGGTAAATGTTTTACCTGCTGTACTATTCTCCTACCCTCTATGTTTTTACTTTGTATTGTTGCTCCTTTTCTTCCCTTTGCCCAGGTCTGAAGTGGTGGGTAGGGGGTGGTAGGGGTGGGGGGTGGGATCCTCCACATAGAGGCAGTCCTGGCTGCTACTCCAACTCAAAGATACTTCCATAGAGAATCCCAGTACTACCCCTTGCCCCAAGACACTGATCTCAGTCTTTCCCTGCCTTGCTACCTGACCACTTCATAATCACTCATTGTTCAAGGATCACTCTTCATACCCTCCTGCTTGCAAAGCAATTCCCTGTGGTTTGCCATTAAAAGAATAAAAACCTAGCAAGGCATAAAAGCCTAAGGAAAGCAAGAGAAAGTAAAATCTTGTCACAATCCCTCATCCTCTTCCCATCCTAGAAAAGTGCAATTACTGGGCTCAAAGCAAACAATGAGCTTCCAGAAAGCCTTAACAAAATGGGGAGCAGCCGGCCATGAGAGCTTGTTAGAAGACCTACCCTCTCTGCACCTTGAAATGGTCAGGAAGGACTTTCAGGAGCAATGAAGCAGAGATGGGCAGGCTGTTGGAGGAGGCCATGCTCTGTAGGCTGCAGATCAAGAGTTTTTGGAAGGCAGAGCTTGGTGGGAAAAGAAGCTTAGTTGGGTCTCCCATGCTGAGGTCGAGGCCGTGTCACAGCAGGGCCCAGGGCCCAGTTCAAGGAGAGCCTGAGAATGAACACAACTCCTCTTACTGTGCTCTGGTGGGGAGAGATCCCTGCAGAGCTGAGACTGAGATGCAAGTTCAAAGTGGTCCCCTCTCCCTGCAGGTGGCTGAAGGGCCAGTGATTCGACTCCTGGGCACCCTGGGTCAGGCCCAGGCAGGGAAGCCGCAGTCTCTACAGCTGGAGCCTCTGGAGGACATGATGGAGATCAGCGCAGCCAGTCCTGCCCAGAGGCTCAGAAGGAGAGGCCAGTGCTTGGCCCAGTGGACCCCCATAGGACAGGTATAGATCCGGACCGCTAAGTCCCACCACAGCATGATGGTCCCTGACAGTACTAGAACGAACAGGGGTTGACCTATGCACACGCACTGAACCGAGAGTGGTCAAACCAATTCCTGACTCAGAGCTCAGCCCGGCCAGGCCAGAGCCACCTTGGTCTCCTTGTCCTTCTCTTTGAGGCCATCCCTCAAGTAAGCCACAGGGTTCATCCACAGGCCCCAGACCATGCTCCAAGGAAGGGGAGCTGAGGGCTACAGCCCAGGAGCCATGGGTTGGGAAGGTGGTTGGGGAAGACAGTGTCCTTTGGGGTCTAGGCTCTGTTCCTCTCTTCCCTCACAGAACCACCTCCAGGAAGCTGAAGAGGAAATGCCCTCTGAACAGGCCAGGGAAGAATATGCAGGTGAGGGGCAGGAGACCCTCTGCAAAGATCTATGGAGACTCCCGCCCAACCCCTGTGATGATCCCCCACTCTGTCCTTCCTTATCAACTACTTCTTGCTCCACTCCCAGACTTAAGTTCTAGAAGCTTCAGTATTTGTCCTGCCCATTCACCAGGTTCCTCCTCCTTGCCCCCTGAGCACCTCTGGCAAAGTGTTTCTTTTCCCCCACAGGACAGCCCTCCCTGGATACTGGGGTGCGGGATACTGTGGTCTGTGCCATGCAGAAGGTGCTTTGGACTCGGTAAGGCCCAGCTCCCCATTTCCCTGACATCCTGCCTCACAGGCCACCACCCAAGGCCATGCTTTGTTCAGGGGCTTCTGGATGCCAGACAGAGGGAGCTGCAAAGGGGGAGAGTCAAGCCTGATGCTGGCTTCCAGGTCACACTTTGCCATGAAGCCTCTGTAGCTCATAAGGCTGACTCAGGCCCCCTGGATGTCAGCATTGATACTGTTGATGACTTCAAAAGTGCCATTGAGTGTAGATGACCTCCAGACCCAGAGAGGATGGGACTTGGTAAAGGTCACACAGCAAGTCAATGGCAGGTTCAATTCACTATTCACCTAGCCCTGGGGATGGATGCACCCCCACCTCGGGTGGTCCTTCATACATACCCCAGTTCCTCAGGGATAACATTCATGGGGAAATTGCTGACTCTGAGCCTTAGCTGCTTCACCCATCAAGGAATAAAGATCACACTAAATCCTCATAGAGTTGAAGGGAGAGAAGGAGGTTCAGACAGGGAAATCCCCAGAAGTGAAAACCAAGTTGGCTCAGACCTTCTTCCTTTTGATAACTGTGGTGCCTGGTTCATGCTAATTCAGCACCCGGCCCTGCCCTCAGCCTTCAGGAGCACCCGAGCCTGGCCCTGAGCTGGGAGGCAGTGGAGGGCATCGCTAAGAGCATCGAGGCTGCCCTCTTCGCCCTGACACAAGCCACCAACAGCCACTACAAGAATAAGTACCGCAGTCTACTGTTCAACCTGCAGGACCCCAGGAACCCTGTGAGTGGGGCTCTGGGTTGGGTGCATTGGAGTTGGGGGCTCAACCTAGTACTGCAACCCCTCTCTGGCCCCATAGGAGCTGTTGCTCAAAGTGCTTCAAGGATCTGTCAACCCCCACGACCTGGTGCGGATGAACTCCATCCAGCTGGCCTCCGAGGACCTGGCCCGCTGGCGGGACCAGGAAGAGAAAAGGGTGAGTCATGGGGTTCCATGGGTGAGATTGATGGGCCTAGGGAGGGGTGGCCTTGGGGAGCGGCAGAGTGAGGAGCGGCTGTGACGTGACCCACACAACTGAGACTCAGAAATGAAAAGGGGAAGCTGCTGTCTTCCACTTTTTTTGTCTGAGGCGCTGGTGTAGCATAAAGGGGACCAATGGGGAAGGTCCAAATCTGGGGTCCAGGAGTGTCATCGCCATTGTGAGATTGGTGCCCCTTCAGGTGTCTTGGTAACCCTGGAAAAGTCTGCTACCTAAGGATGACGAAGGCATATGTCCTGTGTTCACTAGGCTCTTTCTCCTGGGAGTAGCACTGAACGGGCTTTTGGACTGCTGGCCTGATGCTGGTTGGTGGCCCAATGACTTGGAGAGACTGGAGGTGGAGGGTTGGGCTACAGCAGGAATGAGGTTCTGGAGTCTGGAACCTTAATACTCTGGGTCTTAGAAAGGAACAGATCCTCAGGACACAGTGCAAACTCTATGCCTCTGACCTATGCAAAGAATCCCAAATAGTACTTATTAGGTGCCAGTGGCTGGCCACACTTACTCCATGCCATTTAATCTAACACCCTTAATTTAATTCCTGGAGAAGAGATACATATTGCTTCTAGCACTAGAGATCTTGCCCCAAGCTATGCAGCCTCACTAGTCTTACTTCTTGCCAGGGTGGCTTCCAGATCCTGCCCCTATAAGCCACCATATTAATACTACCAGGGTGGGGTAGATGGGGCACAGTCTGGCTAAAAGACTTCCTGGAGGAGCCAAACTTGAGTTGGAGGTATGAATGGGATGTGGAGAAGCCAGACAGAAGATGGGGAAGGGCAGAGGCAGCAGAGTATCAGAGGGAGAGCCCCGGACAAAGACTCCAGGCAGGGAAGCATCCTGGACTCTGGGTGCTGCACTCCTCCCAGCCCCTCCAGCCTGCTGAGCTGGGCTGTCCTGCCTCACAGGGCCTGGCACTCCTGGAGCAGCAGCAACAGGAGCCATACAGCCTCCCAGCCTTCAAAGTGACCCATAAGGGGGAGGTGGAGATTCTGCGAGACACAGAACAGTCCCTGATGCTTGAGTACTTGGTAAGTAGAGTCTGGCCAGGGGTTCCACAGTTCTGCTGCTCCCCTTCTAGGTCACGGCAGCCACCTGCCCACTCAGGCTCCATCTGCAGGGGATACTGCACGGGGGCTGGATGAGCACAAGGGCCCTTTTGTGCAGGGCCTGTCTGCTGCCCCTCTCTTTGGGGCCCAATTCTCAGTTATCCTCTGTATGGTAGCACACTACTGTCACTTCTCCCCACCCACCCCAATTCAGGCCAGATCTGTTGGAATGCAAGAGAGTCACCCTAGTTCAGCCATGGCCTATGACTGTGGGAACTGTGACCTACAGTTCTGTGCAAGGGCTGAGAGGTGTGGCGTGGCACCTCTGTGTCACTCACACATGTGAAAGCTACACTTTCTGGGATGGGCCATTCACCTTGGCACTCTACTGAAGGTGCCCGAGACGTGTGTCTCAGAGCGTGTCATATCCTACTAACATTCCACAGGGACTGAAGTGTTTGTGATGGTGCTGCCTCAGAGGTGACTCATGGACAAAGTGAGGTGCAGGGTTTAACATGTGATCTCAGCTCTTTTAGTGAAAGGACACCCCAAACTCATACATATAGGCAAACCTTTATAAAGGAATGCCAGAATAGCGATAGTTGTCGGAATGGTGAGACAAAGGGGTGATTTTGTTTTATTCCATAATTTTATTTCCAAGCCCAGGGTGCCTTTGTAAAACAGGGGTGACTTCTTTGGGATAATATGCCCAACTCCCTGAGGTGCTCTGCTCATGGAGGATGACCAAGCTGCTATCTCACTGTGCCCATTTCTCCTTTGCTCCCAGGTGCCCGCCCTGCCAGAGGGCCTCACAGAGGAGCACATGCCCCACTTCCCGGACCCCAACTGCCAAAACACCTGCACTGATGGGAGAGAGACACGGCAGGGTGTGGGGGTGTGGGCAGGAGGGGCTGAGTGTGGGATTTGTCAGCCCTGTGCATGCCTGGTCTCAGCATGAGGTGGCAGAGTGGGGCTGGATCTTGCTGCACTGCCTGGACATGGTTCAGTGGCTGCCTCTGCCCCTTGCAGGCCCAGACCCCACAAGTGAGCCGCAGGATTCTTCCACAGTCCCAGACAGAATAGAAGACAATATCTTCCAGAACATTTTGAGCTCAGTCCCCATGTGCTCTCCAAAGATGTCCCCAAATGGGCAGAAGTCTCCCGTGGAACCTCAGGACAGGTATGAAGGGCTGGGGACATGTAAGGGACAATGCCAATGCAAGGAGGTTACCTACAGGGGGAACAAACTCAGATGAAGCTTTTCTTTTTATGTGGCTTTGGGCAAATCCTGCTGTTTGCTCATGCCTCAGTTTCCCTTCCAGTGCAATGGAATAAGCTCTCCCATCTACTGTCCCCAGCCCCACTTCCACACAAAAGGTCATACATACATGGGACTTTGTTAGTGTGTGAGGAGTGACTGGGGTAGTCCTAACCTGTTACTGTCTCTCCTCTAGGCCCCAGATGCCCAATGGGCCTGCAGAGACACCCTCCAGCCAGCCACCCTGGGAAGGCGCTGTGGACATGTTCTCCATCAAGCGATTCCGGGCCAAGGCCCAGCTGGTGTCAGGACACAGCTGTCGACTTGTCACGGTATCTGGTTCTGCCCTGTCCCTGGAACTCCCTAGCACTCTTGTCCCAGGAAACTACTCTCCCATCACCACCACCTCTCAGCAGTGCCTCCTGCACCTTCCCTCTCTCAGGCTGAAATGAGTCACTGGTACCCACTTGGGGCTTGGCCCTGTGCTAGCCACAGGTGCAAATAAGATGCCAGCTTCATTCCTCAGAAACACCCAGGGGTGAGCAGCAGGCACCAGGAGAGGATGCTGGTTTACTGGTGATGCTCTAGTGACTAGCTTGAAGTGCTTGTTGATGGTTGTGAGGTTCCATGAATGAGGAAGGGCAGCACTACAGACTGACTGGGACAGGGCTGGCCCCCAGGGAAGTTAGGACCTTCTGGGGTCCTTCAGGCCCAGCTTTCTGTGACTGGTGTCTGGCCCAGGTGGTGGGCAGCTTGGCTCACTGGATATCCTGACTGCCCTCCAGGCCCTGCCAGAGGTGATCCGTTCAGCAGGCTGCATCCCTTCCAACACTGTCTGGGACCTTCTGGCCAGCGTCTGCCCAGCTGATGCTAAGGTAAGAGTGCATGGTCAGGCTGCACAATGTCTAAAGTCCTGTCTCTTCTGTGGTCTCTCCAGGTCTGGGCACTGCCACCACAGATTCACGGGTTGACCCCTAGATGAGCTCAGGTATGTTGGCAGGTGTCAAGAATAACTGTTCCCTAAACCTGTGTTCTTTTCTTTAAATACAGGATGTGTGTGTGGTCAGGCTGTGCCCACATAGCTCCCGGGATGTGCAGAACTGTCGCCTGCTCTACTCCTACCTCAACAACAAGCAGCGCCACTGCCTGGGTGCTGTGGAAGACATGGGGTTGGTCCTGCTGCCTCTGCCCGCCTTCCAACCATTGCCTGCCAGACTTCGCCCACTCGGAGGCCCAGGTGATACCACTGTACTAAGCCTGCCCCCCCCCCTTCCTCAGTAACCAGACCTGGGTTAACAGAGAGCATGGGACAGATGTGTCAAGTGGGAATGCTGGAGCAGCCTTGCTGTTATTCTGTGCCATATTGTGTTCTACCAGCTCTACCAGGTTGCCGTATAGCATGCTATTCTGTTTAGATGCAGAGCACTAACTATTGTGGTATATTCATTACAGTCTCTCCACTTGGGTACCCCAAATAGAACCTCCTGGGTTGGTCATATCTGACACATAGGAATCCTGAGATGGAGGAGAGCAGGGACTTCATGAGGGGCCTGTAGATGACCTCTGGGGTACAAGCAGTGGACTGTGTCAGTTCCCTAGTAAGGTTTTCACTTGTCCTTTCTGGGCTGCCTGTCCTGGGTTCTGTGAAGTCAACAGCATACAGAGTTCCAAGGTCAACCTATCTATGCCTATCTATGCCTGTCCTGGGTTCTGTGAAGTCAACAGCATACAGAGTTCCAAGGTCAACCTATCTATGCCTATCTATGCCTTTTGCAGTCAAGCACACCTGTTCCCATACAAAGGAAAATCTCCCGAGATCACTTCTTCTCCCTCTCCCTTTTTCTGTTAGCTCAGTGACACCCACACCGCACTTGGGAAACTGTTTCTGAGGGCTCCTCTCCCTCTGTCTGGCTCAGTAGGACTGCAGTTTAGATAGTTCAGTGTTTCTCTGACCCTGTCTCCACCATCCCCCAGGCCTGGACATCACTCACTCCAGTCTGTTGCTGGCTGTGCTGCTCCCCAAGGCAAAGCTAAAGGACCCCACAAAGCCATGCCCCTTGAAGGGCAAAGCCCGCAAGATGGTCTCCTTCAACAGGAAAGTGGAACTGAGATGCTACCAACCAGAAACCAGGAAGCCAGCAGTGGCCTCAAAGGGTCTCTCTGGCTCCCGGCTCCGTTGGGACAGAAGCCTCACCCCCAGGGGACTGTGTTCCTGGCAAAGACCCCCCAGAGGCAGGGGAAGACTATGGGGAGAGCCTGAGACTGAGAAGCATCCTGAGCAAAGGTTCTGTCCCCAAGAACAAGGCTGGAGCCAGTCCTGGCACCCCCATCTAGCAGCGCCAACAGATGCTGGTCAAAAGCACAGCCAGCACATTCCTGGGGCTTCCTGTCCCCGCCAAGCCCTTCTTCAGTATCTTGAATCCCTGGTGACCATGAGCCAACAGCTCCAAGCCTCACTGAGGTCTTCAGACCAGAAGTCTGTGCCCCCATCCTTTGCCACATCAACCCCTCTCACCACAGTGCCTGAAATCCTTGGCCTCCTTAACCAGACTCCTACAGTGCCTGCCCCACCTGGCTTGACTACTGACTCCTCTTTGGACTCTGCAGAAGGAGCTGGACTTTAGTGTTCTGAGGAATATGATGTGACCTCTCTCTAGACTCCCATCACCTCCAGGAGAGGCTTGGATTCCCCTCCAGATCTGAACTTGGCTTGATCCAGGAGAGAGAAGGGCAGGGGGAAGAAGTGGGAGTGATGGGTGAGCTAGTTCATCTGCCCTGTTTGAGTTTCTTGTTCTACAATCTGTGTGAAGTTGTGATTTGGGTTCAGTAAAATTTGTCATAGTTGAGACTGCATCTGCTGGTGAGTAGAGAGAGTCTGACCTAGGTTCCCAGTGTGGGCTGGGATGGGTGCTTCTGAGTCCCTGTGCACACAGGTGACATAGCTAAAGTGCTGGGGTGGAGACAGCAGTCAAGCCAGAGCTTGCCTCAAGTCCCAAACAATCACTAATGGCCCCAGAACAGATTTTGTTTTTGTTTCTGAGCCATACCATGGTGGTGCTCAAGGACTACTTACAAATCTGGTTCAGTACTTGAGAATTAGTTCAGGTGGTATTCAGGGAATCATGCAGTGTAAGGGATTGAACTCAGTTCTCCTATGTGCAAAGCCTGCACTAAGTTAATTGAGTTCTTTCTCCACCCCCTTGGAGCATTTTTGCAAGCCCTATTGACTAAGAGGAAGAGGCCATGAACCTAGAACAGCAGGTTAGGCATTTGCTTTGTAAGCGGCCAACCCGGGTTATATCACTGGCATTCCATATGATTCTCCAATTTCTCCGGGAGTAATGTCTGAACATAGTCAGGTGTGACCCAAAACAAAACAAACAAATAATTATAGGCCATAGGAGAGAGGTAAGATTATAATAGGAAGGGAGAAAGATATGTTGTTGGAATGGACACAGGCACCCTTGAGTTTTTCAGGGAGAAAAAAAATACATGTTGCAATGGTTTTCAAGTGTTTTCAGTTATTAGAATTTTTTCCCCTTTGGGTAGTTGGGGTCTGCCATCAATTTCCTTTCATGTCTGTGTGTGCTTCTGTGTAGGTGTGAGTGTATATATGTGGCTACAAACGCCTGTATGAATCTGATCACACATTCGTGTGTAGAAAGTTGGAAGATGCATGTAGAATGATGTCTCTGTCCATCTTTCATCTCCGTAGCCAGGCAGAAAGTAGAGAAAGTCAAGGGTTTTGACCTGCCCTGGGGCTAGAGACTCTTGTGAGAGCTTGGTGGTGTTGCTTAGCCTGAGGCCTGGAATGAGAGCATCACCACAATTGCTACTGTAATTGGGTATATCTCCCACAAACTGGATCTGGGAACTGACCTAGCCTATCTTCCGGCTCACTACCTTGCACCCTGAAGCAGGTTCTGGCTTAGAAGAGCAAGCTTCTTGGCCGGAGCAATAGTACAGCAGGTAAGGTGCTTGTCATGCATGAAGCTAAGCCAGATTCAATCCCCAGCACCTCAGATAGTCCCCCTAGCACCATCAGGAGTGATTCCTGAATGCAGAACCATATGTAATCCATGAACATCTGCTCCCCCAAGAAGCAAGAGCTTCTAGAATGATATCCTCTATTTGCCTTAGAGGCTAACCCCCACCTCTGTCCACCACTTCCCAAAGTCTGTTTATGAACCATCCATCCCTTAAACTTTGGTGGACCGGGAAGCCAACCTGATGGCTTGGCCCCGTGAGCTCTGCCGCTGCCCTACCGACGGTCGACAGTAGAGGGGGCCCTTGGCCTTGGGATGAAGGTCGGGGCTGCAGGTCTGTGGTCTAAGCAGGGGTTCCGAAGGGCGCGGGAATTTAGCACGAGGACTGGAAGCGGAGGCGGGGAGGGGGGGGTGGTTCGAGGATGGGATCAGTGGCAACTGGAGAGATGACCCTGGGAGAAGCACAGTGCTCCTTTGCAAGGGAACTTATGGGGCCTGAGTTCTAGAGCGCCACAGCCTCCATGCTGTCTAGAATTACTATGCAACGCTACAGCTCGGTTCTGAGCTGCCACTTGGGTTGTTTTCCTCAAGCAGTGGGCTGCTGTGCTGTGCACCTGGTCCCCAAGAACAAGGAGACTAAGGAGCGTCTGACAGCTGCACCCCTCAACTTCCTCAACATTCAGAAAGGAGCTCTGTCCTCTAGGCTGGGACACTTCTCAGGCTTCAGGCTTCCCCTCTGTCGGGTAGGCCCCAGAACACCTTGCCCCGCTGAGCCAGCTTAGGTAGAAGTAGGAGACCCTGCATCCTTCTTCGAGGCTGAGGGAGAGGCAAACAGCACCTTTCTCCGTCGTTTTGGACCGAGTCCAAAAACCCCTTTTGCCTTTCTTTTTTTTTGGTGGAGGAAGCCAGGAACACGGATTAGGGTGCTCTGTTGCTAGGGGGCGTGGCCGGCGGTTGCTAGGCTCGGGATGCGTTGCTAAGCAACGCTGGGCGGGGCTCGCGTTGCTAGGCCGGAGTCGCAGTCGCTAAGGACCTGAAGGACCACCCGGTTCCTCCCCTCTGTTTTAGTAGAAGGCTCCCCACTGCGCTGAGCTCACCCCAGACTTTCAGCCTCCCCCCAACACTGGATGCAGCCTCCGAGGGTCTTTGGGGTTCACACCCTCTGCTCCTCCGGGGTCCTCCGGGGGCTCTGAGTCTTTTTGTGCATGTGTCTGAGCTCTCACTTCATCGGTGGAAAGGGGTGGGGGTCGCTTATGGATTTCTATAGCAACCGCTCCCGTGTCACCCCCTTTCCTCCCAAAGGTTTGAGAGCCGGTTTGCACAAATTTACATCTATCTGCATTTCATTAGCACAGGGGCGTGGCTGGAACTTGTTTGGGCAACTATCCCTGGACAGTTTGCTTTTCTCTCAGCCTCCCTCTGATGGGCACGTAGGTTGAGCACGCGTGAGTGTTGTGCTTATTAATGTTTCCTGATGAAGGGTGGGTGTGTGAGGTGCTGTTTCTGGCCCCTAGTCACCATCTGCATGAGCCCATCTACCTGTGATCAAAGATATCTTCTCCTCAAGGCAGCCACCAGGTCTGGTTGGAATCCCAATCCTGTCACTTGATTCCTGGGTCTCTGGCTCAGTTTCCTTCTCTGTAAGTAGTAGGAATGAGATGCCACTTTCACATGCTCTGTGGTTGTGGCTGGCACACTCAGTGATAGCTTCTCCCCTGCCTTTGAGCCCAGCTCTTCAGGATCCACCAATCCTTTGCAATATGAGACAAGACAACTGGACATTGGGAAGAACTTCCAGGTATTGAGGCAGCCGAGTGTTAAGGCCTCTTTCCTGGAGACTGAAAGCCACGTTGGTGAAGCATAGCCTGGTCTATCTCCAGAGCCTTCCTTTCCTGTCTCAAAAGGCAACACAAGTGGCAGCTGAAGTGGGGAGACAGAAAGCACAGAAGGAGCACGGAGGTGATTGAGAAAGTGCCCTGTGAAGTCTGGCCTGCTCCAGGTGGGGTGTGGAAGGCAGAAACTGCTTGGAGAACCACCTGTCTAAGCTTAGTCACAGAGAATTAGGAGACTCTTAGGCACTCTGTTGGTCTCTCAGGACCTCACCTATCCCATTATGGACAATAAAGATGCCTCCACTGTGACTTGGACTCAGCTCAACATGGAGATGGCTCTCACTCCTTGGAGCAATGCTGTGGAGCAGGTTCCAGGGCCCCCGAGCTGGACAAAGTCTAAGAAAGACCCCTGGGTGTGATGGCCTCAGACCTTCTCCCAGAAGTTCTTACTTGCACTCCAGACAGCCTCTCTGAGAGCAGGGCAGTCCTCATGGATTAGCCATCAGGGACCCCGTTATATCTAGGGTCAGAGGTTACTGGAGAGATCACAGAAGTAAAGGAGAAGAATGGGTTCCACTCTGGGTTGGTATCTTAATTTCACTGAGATTCAGTTGATGAGTATAAATGAGTCTAGCTCCTATCATGGGCAGAAGTAGAAGTTAAGGGCTGGATCATGATTGGCCGCCTTCCTGGAGGAGGCAGGACTCCATGGAGGCCATCCCCTGCCATTGCCACTCTGATCCCCGTATGTGGGACCTCCATCTGCTGGAGGACGGCGGCCAGCCAATTCCTTCTCTGGCAGCCACCTGTGCTCCACAGGTAAAAGTTCCGGGGACAGGCTGTGAGCCTAGCAGTGCCCGGCTGGCCTTGCCTCTGTCCCACTCTGGGGGCCAATTAAGTCTCCATCCCTAGCCGTGCCGATTAACAGTTAATAAGGCAGCAAACACCTGCAGCTATGGAGGCGAATTAAGAGCAACAGTCGGCATAATACACAACCCGATAAGTGAGCAATTAACAACCGGAGAAAGATTAATAGAAGCAATTATGTCCTACTTGGAGCTCTGTAAATACCACTGCCAGTGACTGGGGGATTCAGGCCAGTCCTGCACGTTCCACCCCAGGTCACAGCCTCTGCCAGGAGGGGCGCCAGCCCAGACAGCCAAGGGACTCCAGGCTGCATGAGAAAATCGAGTAACTAGACATACGTATACAGTGAGTCCCACAGACACACATTCCCACTGTCTTCTACAGTCTACTACAGTGTTAAGACTACTACAGTAACACTACACTTACAGAAGTAGGTATATACAGCACATAGATAGGCATACACAGAAAAGTACCCACTGTCACTTCCCTGTGGCATCTGTCCTTTGATGATCCCCTCCTGCAGAGGGTAGACCATGTGGATGAGAATTGCCATGGGAACTAGGGGAGGGGTGCACAGAATGTCAACACAGGTACTCATATGTCTACATGCATGTACCCTTGCAAGCGTGTTTTACCCATTCATGTAAGCTCATATAGGAGTGTACATTTTTTATGTTTTAGTTTGGTTTTGGGGCCACACCTTGCCATGCTCAGGGGTTACTCCTGGCTCTACACTCAGAAATCGCCCCTGGCAGGCTCAGGAGACTATATGAGATGCTAGGAATCAAATCCAGGTCCGCCCCAGGTCAGCTGCATGCAAGGCAAGTACCCCACCGCTGTGCTATTTCTCTGGTTCAGGAGTATACATTTTTGAATCAATATTCACATCTGGAATGCAAGGTTTAGGAGACGGAAACCTGTGTTGGGTTTAGCGGATCTGTGTCTATGCCTTTGGGGATGTTGTTGGTGTGTGAGACACCTGTTTAGGTGTGCTTCCTTCATGAACTCTTGGGGCTGTGGTCACAAGAAGCATTTTCAGGATACTTTCTTGTAACCCTGGGATGACGATGTCTGAAATCAGAGTGCCTCTCCAGCAAACGGGGTCCGAGGAATGAAGGATCCTCTAGGACTCCTTGGTATGAATTGATTTTCCTCTCAGGCTCTCTAGGTCCCACTGAGAGGGAACAGCAGCACTGGGCCTCACCCAGGTAAGAGGAGTAAGATAAGAAGCATTTCTAAAGAAATGGAGCTGAAAAAAAAAATGGAGCTGCAGAGTGAAAAAGATAGTACAACAGACAAGGTGTTTGCCTTAAATGAAATAGACTTGGGTTCAATCCCCAGCATCACATATAATCCCAGAGCCCCACCAGGAGTGAGCCTTGAGAATCGATGGTGTGGCCCCCAAAACAAACAATCAAACAAAAAGAAATGTAGCTGCAGGTGAATTACTCCTGATGGAAGACAAACCTGGAATTTGCTGAGAAAGACACAAAAACAGAGACTTTTCCCAGGAAAAAGTCCCCTCCCCAACACCACACATAGAACCCACAGTCTGGGTTACAGAAACTGAAGAGCACAAGGCCTGTGACACACCACACACACACACACACACACACACACACACACACACACACACACACACACAGTCTTGAATGAAAACACAGAGGATGTTGCTCTATCCCCAGGGCTCTCTCCCATGCAGGTTTACTGCAGACTCACAGCCACTCTGGGACTAGTGTTCACCTGCCCTCCCAGCTCTCTCTTGGCCACATATCCACACTCTGCCTTAGCCCAGTGCCAAGCCAGAGAGACCAGAGGGGCGTCGTCTTTCCACCATCCTGCCCCCACTAGCTTGGCCAGATGGCGGAGGCCGCCAGGCCCCAGGAGAGTGTTCCATCACCACTAACCCGCCAGCTGACAGGCGGGCGCACTGAGGCCTGGCGCAGCCAGAGGGGCCAGAGGTGTAAAGAAGGAGGTAATGAGGCTCACCAGCACCCCCTCCTACGACATCTATGAGACCTGCCCCAGGGCCTCTTTCTTGGCAGTGACATGCAAACACAAAGACTCAATGTCACCTGGCACACTCACAAACACATGTGCTTCCACAGCACCCAGACACAGCAGGTCCTTGTCCTCTCAAATCCCCAGGTCCAGAAGCCCCCTATCTCTCACCCTTAGTCTCTCATCCCAACTAGAACTGAGCTTGTAGAGGGCCCGGCCAAGCCATTCAGTCCCACCTGCTTCCACCATCCAGTAACAATAATGGGAATTGGGAACTACATTTTTTTTTTAGTTTTGTTTTGGGGAGTCACACCCGGCAGCGCTCAGGGATTATTCCTGGCTCTATGCTTAGAAATCGCTTCTGGCAGGCTCTGGTGACCATGTGGGACTCTGGAGGAATCAACCACGGTCCGGTCCATCCTAGGTTGGTGTTTGCAAGGCAGACGCCTTATCTCTAGCGCCACCACTCTGGCCCCTCTTTTTATTTATTTATTTATTTATTTATTTATTTATTTATTTATTTATTTATTTTTGACTTTTGGGTCACACAGGCAGCGCTCAGAGGTTACTCCTGGCTCTATGCTCAGAAATCGCTCCTGGCAGGCTCAGGACCATATGGGATGCCAAGATTTGAACCACCGACCTTCTGCTTGCAAGGCAAATGCCTTACCTCCATGCTATCTCTCCAGCCCCTGGGAACCACATTTGAGACCCAAAAAGCCAAAAATCTGCCTTGCACTGGGCTGATCCAGGTTCAATCCCAGCAGCCTATATGGTTCTCTGATCCTACCAGGATAAATCCTGACCACTGCCAGGTGTGACCCAAAACAAACCAAAAACTAAGCCAAGCATCTATCTGCCTTCCAGCGTCTCTTCCATCACTCAGTTCAACCTTCCTTCTCTTTGACTGTTTCCTTTCATATCTTCATTTGCTTATTTCTTCAACCAAGAGAAGCATGAAGAAAGCAAGTCATTAATTTGATCCCATGACCTGGTTGCCCTCCTGGCCTCCTGACATCCTGACCCAGAGCTGCAGCACTTGGGAGGGAGATAAGGCAGTTAGGGTTGAAGGGAAGAGGGGCCTCTGAGAAACACGAGGACTGTGCAGAGAGTGTGTTCCCACCCCTACCTACTTGTAAAATGAAAGCAAAGGTGGTACTTGTGCAGCTGGAGGGAAAGAAGCCAAATCCCAGGATAATAGATAATAATAGCTAACACTTCCCTGAGCTTACTCTGTGCCAGGCACTTTCTAAGTGCTTCACATGAATTAAGGCATTTTGTTCTCTTAATAATCCTAGGAAGCAGGTTCTGTGATTAACCCCCACCTGGGGAATAGGGAGGTTAAAGGACTTGTCCAAGGTCAGGCAGTTTGTTGCAGCCAACCCAAATGTTCCAAGAGCTACCAGTAAATTAGAGTACAGAAGGAGGTCATAGCTTTCTACCTGTCCTCTTTCTCTTAGATCCCTGGGTGGGCTCTGTCTGAAAGCCCCTGACTGTGAACCCTATGCTCTTGCCAGTCTTCAGACTTCTAGGGGGAAGGAAATGGGAATGAGGACACAGGGCCCTGAGAGCTTAGAGTAGTTTGGACAAGGAATTTCAGATTGAAAACAAGCAAGGAATGGCCGATAGAAAGAAACTGAGCTCACAGTGAGGATATTCTATAGCCTATGGACTTAAAAATTATTCATTCTTCCTCACACCTGTATTCATTGCAGTGAAATTTACAATAGCCAGACTCTGGAAACAACCAAAATGCCCTTCAACAGATGAATGGCTAAAGAAACTGTGGTACGTATACACAATGGAATATTATGCAGCCATCAGGAGAGATGAAGTCATGAAATTTTCCTATACATGATGGACATGGAAACTATTATGCTGAGTAAAATAAGTCAGAGGGAGAGATAGAAAGACACAGAGTAGTCTCACTTATCTATGGGTTTTAAGAAAAAATAAAGACATTATTATGATAATGCCCAGAGATGAAGGCCAGAAGGACTGGCTCACGATATGAAACTCACCTCAAAGAGGGATGAGTGCAGTTAGAGAAATAATACACTAACAACTACCATGACAATGTTAATGAATGAGAGAAATCGAATGCCTGTTTTGAACATAGGCAGGGGCTGTGGGAGAGGGAGATGGGGACATTGATGGTAGGAATGTTGCACTGGTGAAGGGGGGTGTTCTTTTAGTGACTGAAGCCCAACTACGATCCTGTTTGTAATCACAGTGTTTAAATAAAGATATGATTATTAAAAAAAGATATTATTCCTTCTGTGGAAATCTTTAGCTTATCCCTAAATGGATAGTCACTTCCTAAACTTTTTCACTCACAATCTCTTTTCACTACAGAAATGTTTCACTAGAGAAAGGTATATCTGTATATTAAATAGGTATACAAATCAAATAGTTACTGATAAATATGTTATAAATACATGTAAAAGGATTTGGAGGATGTTTCCCAAGAGGCTCTCAATGATTCTGAGCTAACCAGGCCCACAGTTCAAATCGACAGCTCAAAGATATGATTCTGAGATTTCAGCGATTACTAATGCTCAGGTGACCATGTAGTACTGGGGTAAACAGGGTCAGCTATATACAAGGCAAGCACCTTAAACACTGTGCTATCTCCAGTCTCTTAAAGCAGCTACTATTAATCATAACCCCCTGCATTTAGTTATGGAGTTGTGAGCCCCACAGTTTAAAAAGTTAGGGCCTG
>PVKC010011747.1:0-24363 GCA_004027635.1 Crocidura indochinensis | reverse complement strand
GGAAGTTCAGAGCACCACCCAGACCCACCCTAAGGAGCTGAGTGGGGAATGGGAGCAAAGCTGGGGTAACTTCGACCTCCAACAGGGGACCCACCTCGCTGGCTCGCCCAGGCTTGTGGCCCGGGGAAGCCCTGGAGATCAGGAGCAAGGCAGCAGAGGGGTGCTGGGGTCTCTGAAGTCCCGCAACACCCGCTCCCCCAAGGTCTATCAGTGAGAAATTTGCATTGCAACTTGATGAGTCTACTGATATCAGGGGACATGCTCAACTCTTGGCCAAGGTGTGTTTTGTGGATGGTGATGCAATTAGAGAAAACTTTTTTGCAAGGCATTGCCAGATAAAACAACAGAAGAAGAAATTTTTTGGGTCACATCAGAATACCTTGAACAAGGAGGACTAAATTTGGAAAACTGCACAAGTATCCACACCATTGGAGATGCTGCCATGGTCGGGCGAAACAAAGGCTTTGTAAGAAGAGTGAAGGAAAATCTAGGTGTGATTGTTATGCATTGTTTTTTACACCATGAGGCCCTCGTAGTCAAAACCTGTCTATATATGAGACAGGAATTCTACTTATTTCCTTCTTTAACATTGTCATGATAGTTGTTAGTGTAGTTATATTCCTAACGGCGTTCACCATTCTCTGTGGTGAGCTTCAAATTGTGAGCCGGTCTTTCAGGCCCTTTGAGCCCTTAACTCTTTTGTCTCTCGTTTCTTACAGTAATATCTTTTATTTTTTCTTAAAACCCATAGATGAGTGAGACTATTCTGTGTCTCTCTCCCTCTGACAATTTCACTCAACATAATAGATTTCATATACAACCACATATAGGAAAATTTCATGACTTCATCTCTCCTGACAGCTGCATAATATTCCATTGTGTATATGAACCACAGTTTATTTAGTCATTCATCTGCTGAAGAGCATCTTGGTTCTTTCCAGAGTCTGGCTATTGTAAATAGTGCTGCAATAAATATAAGTGTGAGTAAGGGATTTCTGTATTGTATTTTTCTGTTCCTAGGGTATATCCTTAGGACTGCTATAACTGGATCATATAGAACTTTATTTTAACTCCCTTATAGGCAGTCATTAAATATAAAACAATATTAAAATTGCACCCAAGAGTGGTAACAATTATATTATGAGGGTATATGACAATATAAAATGCAACAACACAAATGTTAAAAATGACTCTTAGGAACTTTATATATTGGGAATTTTCCACACTCTTCCATTGACTCAAACAAAATTTGAATACACTTTCATCTCTGGTTCAAACACATCCTTCCTTACTAACACGGTTATTTTCTCTCACACACACACAAATTCCACAACACCATCCTCCTACATTTGAAATGTCACCTCCTACTCTAACACTATAACTGCATGAAAATTCCAACATATGATGCATTTCAAATTTACATGGAAGAGTTCCAAATGCTGAGCAAATAAAGTACCCATTCTCAGCACATGATATCAACCATCTGCCCTGACCATCAGGACATAGTCCAGATATATCTCCAAAGTAATATTAAAAAGTAAAAGTGCTCTTGGAATTAACATGATGTTTTTGTAAAAATTTTCAGGTAAAGAGCCAGGATGGACTTCGGCTATATTTGGCTATACTGCTATATACTATGTACGTGTTATATACCCTATAACACAGGGTATAATATACTTGCTTTACATGAAGTTGACCCATATTTGATTCCACACACCATATACAGTTCCCTAAGCCCTCCAGAAGTGATTTCTCATCACAATGCAAGAGTAAGCCCTCAGCACGAACAGGTGTAATTCAATCATCCATCCCAATTTATTTTTCAGATAAAAAATCAATTCCAAACTTCCCAAACTGGAACCCATTTAATCACATGTGTACTCTATCAATACTATGTATGCTTATACTTATAAACAAGTTGTTCTCTGTATTTCCATTCCTTCCTTTCTCTTGTGTTGCTTTTGTTTTTGATCTCTCTGTCTCTCTCTGTCTCTGTCTCTCTGTCTCTGTCTCTCTCTCTCTCTCTCATACACACACACACACACACACACACACACACACACACACACACGTACGCATGCACATAAATGGCCAGAATGAGATGAAATCACATGAATATCTATGAAAAGCTAAAGGTATCTATGTCTGGACCCATTCAAACTTATTTCACTTTATTCAATATTTGTTAAGTGGAGTTACAAAAAGTTTTTAAAAGTAAAAATTGCATTGGGCCCGAAGAGATAGCACAGTGGTAGGTTTTTTGTTTGTTTGTTTGTTTGTTTTGTTTTTTTTGTCTTGCACAAGTCAATCCAGGACAAATGGTGGTTCAAATTCCAACTTCCCATATGGTCCCCTGTGCCTGCCAGGAGTGATTTCTGAGTGCAGAGCTGGGAGTAACCCCTGAATGTCACTGGGTGTGACCCAAAAAATAAATAAATAAATAAAATAAAAATTGTCTTATTGTTAATTACAGAATTAATTTACTAAATTAACATGACAGTTTTATTTGCTTCAGCAATTTAGGCAGGGAACATCTGGCAATACTAAATACTTATCCTACTGAGTTCTATTCTCTGGACCTCTCCTGGCAATGCTCAAGGGAGCATATGTAGTGCTGGGGAATTAACAAATAAGATGGCATGTATGTAAGACAAGAGCATATTTCTTCAGCCGTAGCTCAATCACTTTTATTCAATTTTTTCTCATTACCCACAAAAATCGCTCTCTCATACTCAGGAAGACAGTGATGACTTGTTGGACTAAGCAATCCTCGAGTGAAAGGGTCAAAGATAGAGTTAAGAGGGGAAAGAGGCTGATGGCAGAGAACTGAATTCCTACAATAACTCACACACATATGTAAATTACAATAGTTGTTTCCTTAATGTTATCAAAATATTTCCTGCTTTTTCTGGTTCTTTTTTTCCATTTAGTTTTATCTATGACTTGCAAAAAAAAGCAAAACATTGAAAAACTTATTAACTACATAAAATTTTTATATTAGGGGATCAGAGAGATATCATGGAGGTAGGGCATTTGTCTTGCATGCAGAGGATGGTGATTCGAATCTTGGTATCCCATGTGGTCGCCTGAGCCTGCCAGGAGTGATTTCTGAGAGCCAGGAGTAACCCCTGAGTGCCACTGGGTGTGACCCAAAAACCAAAAAAAAATTTTTTTTTATATTGGAAATAAATTTTCAGGATGGTGACTATGATTGATCATGATGCAATAGATGCTATTTTTTAAAAAATACATAGAGATATATCTTTAGGACTTTCATTACAGTAAGCAAAATTTTAAATCTTTTGTATACAGGTACTTAACTGATAAGAGTTTTATGGCCACCACAGCAACATTTGATCAGTGCTGGGAGTGGAATATAGAGAGCAGTGGGGGAAAGAAGATGAGAAAGTGCTTAAATTAAAAATCTCAAATGCAAGATCAAGGAAAGAGTTACTATTTTAACTTTATCTCAAGCTGCCCCAATTCACCCACAGTTCTATTTGGGTAATAATATGTGTAACTGTACTTACTGTTGTGATCATCTTTCATGGACACAAATGCCCCAGAGTGCATATAAAATCATTTATATCTCAATTAATAATTAAGATGTAGCAATTAAGAATAATTAAGATAATTATAATAATTAATAAGATAATAATAAATGATAAGGTAAATAATAATTAAAATATGATTAATGAATTATATCTCAATTAATGAATAGCAACTTGGAAGACAGAAATAGTACAACAGTTAATAAACCTTCCTTGTATGTGGTGACCCTGGCTTTATCCCTGACACAACATGGCCCTCTGACCTCTGCTGGAATTTTCAAAAAAATTCTGAGTGTGTCCCTAGAGATCTGTGTGAACTGCCAGGATAATTCATGTAATGCATGATACTGCAGGACCTGCTTAGCACCACAATGAATCATTGGGAAAGTTGGCCAAGAAAGCCAGGAAGGGATGCCTCAGGCTCCTGAGTATTGCTTGGGGGAAACCCCAAGCCCAAGAAAAGAAAAATCCATTTAAACCTCAATGATTTTCAATGATCAGACATCTAGAAAAATTATTCAGCATCAGGATTTTTGTGCATTGCCAAAATCAGGTGGTTTCAAAATAGAATGATGGGATTCTTGGCATCACACTGTCAAAACTATTCTGCAGGAACTATTGAGCCATGCCAGACATATTTTTGTTATTGTTATGAAAATAGTCAGGAGGGATATCTCAACAATCCTTATAGTGAATGTGCTCCCACAGTCACAAGGGGTTAAATAAACTTTATCTTGCCAATTGCCTAAGCATTACATGGAGAGTTAACTCAGTGGGTCCTAAATTAGCAGGTGTCATGATTCCCACTTATTCCAATGATATTCTATTACACACAATGGTGCCCAGGGAAGCTGCCATACTTTAATCCTGCTCTGTTCACCCACACACACACATGCATCCATTGATCCATCTGTTAGGTATCAAGAATTATAATGCTTAGAAGAATAATCCTTCAGTATAAATGTTTAAATACTAAATTCCAAATATACACTGAGGGATTTAAGGCAAGGAACTTGCAAACATGACTCAGTCACACATCTGGTTTAGCCCTGTCTGGATGTCGGGATGCATCAGTCATTTTGGATTTATTTATAATGAGAGAAATCAAGTCACGATTCATGTAGTCTCAAAGGTCTACTTAGATGATGATAAAGCCCTAGGATACTCCCTGAAGTACGGTTGAATCGCCAACCTTATTAAGAATATACATTTCTGACATTTTAAATATCTTAAGTTAGCAATTTTAACCACTTGGAGAAAACAATGTTACAACATGTAATTTAGGTTATTTCAGTGGAGTCAGTTCAATCCTAAATCATCATTTCTAGTGCATTCTAGTAATGCTTCTTTTGTAAAGCCACTTTATACAATAGTGCCAGCAACCGCAGAATGTGACTTAACAACCAATTACTTGTGCAGTTTGCAAAACAAGTAAACCTCTCAGCAGTTAGGAGCTGTGCCCAGAGGCCTGGGCTTGTCCCTGGCATTGTACCTTACTCTTCTTCATGATTCCAGCAATGTCACAATGCTTTCCAGCCTGCTAATGCAGGACCTCATAAACAGAATCCCAAAATGCTCTCCAAGATTCTGACACTATATTCAGAATGGACGCATTCCCCCCCCCCCTTTTGCCAATTCTGCAGAGTTTTTATATTTTTTAAGTAATTCATGGACCATTAATCACTGTCAATAGTTAGTATTACAAGTAAATGCTTAATACTTTGTCGTTAAATAATTCTTAGTGACTTGTTTTTGAAAGAGTTGATAGCAGTGGCCTAGGAAGGAAAGCCAAAGGGCAGTTCTTAAAACTCATTCTGGAAGCTGACCTCTGATGAAGCAGACAGAAGGATCAGGCAATGTCCCAGACTGAGGGTATGTGTTACAATTTGGAAGAGCAAGGGAGAAAGAGCTCACAGTGACTGGCCCAACAGACTGCAGCAAAAAATGTCAGAAGTGAAAATAGAGAGGTATTCTTAATGTTAATTCTTAACTAACATGTTCTTAGTTTCAGAGCACTTAATTTGATAAAGAATCCATGATGATTGTCAACTGAAGGGGTTTAGATGATCACTGACAAATGAATAGAAACAGTACCTGTGATGGTACGCTTGTTACCTATCATACACATGACAGAACATTTTGGGAAAGGGTTTAAAGAATTAGAAATTATGGACACGATTCACAAGGAGCAGATTTAGGATCCCTCAAAGGTTTTAACCTAAAAATTTCCAGTTAAATTAATTTTTAAACTAATGCTTTTCTCTCTTGGTAACTCATATTAAAAATTCATTTGGGGGCTGGAGTGATAGTACAGTGGGTAGGGCATTTGCCTTGCATGCAGCTAGCCCAGTTTCATTGCCTGGCATCCCATATGGCCCCCCAAGCTGGGCAGGAGTAATTTTTGAGAGCAGAATCAGGAGTAACCCCTGAACATGTGTATACATACATATACATACATACATAGACATATATGTGTTTGGTAACCAATAAGTTATCATAAATTATTTTTAGCATTTTCCTCACCTAGAATTTCATTATTTCAAAAATAAATCAGTAAAATTATGATTTGTACTTTACACTTAGCTTCATAAACATAACACAATGATTTTTCTCATCAAATCTGTGCTCACATCATCAATAATGCCAAAAAAGCTTACATGATAGTAGTTACTAAAACATATTAAGCCCTATTTTTACAATAAGCATTTCTCACTGACAAAACTACTATTAAGGACAACTTGTGGGTGACAATAGAAATTTATAATGATTGATAAATATTTAGTAAATTATTCAGTGTGAGTTCAACAGTCTCCAAAAATGTATCATAATATCTCAACTCAAATTTGGTTCTCAGAACCCATTATATTTATAGAAAAATGTGTTGCAGAATCCATCACTTTTATAAAATTGCATTTATAGTTAAAAAATTTAGCCTGGGGCCAGAGAGATAGCACAATGGTAAGGCATTTGCCTTAGACGCAGAAGGATGGTGGTTCAAATCCAGGCATCTCATATAGTCCCCCGAGCCTTCCAGGAGTGATTTCTAAGTGTAGAGCCAAGAGTAGCCCCTGAGCGCTGCCCCCAAAAAGAAACAAAAAAATTTAGCCCAATATAGAATTCAAAATTTCTTTAGAGATGATTAAAAATGTCCTAAAATAGAGTGGTAGATCATCTATAATGCACTAAAATGCATTGAATTGCATACATTAAACAGATGACCATTATATCATGAGAGCTATTTACTGATTGATTGAAAAATCAATAATAGGGGCCCGGGAGATAGCATGGAGGTAAGGCGTTTGCCTTTCCTGCAAAAGGTCATTGGTTCGAATCCCGGTGCCCCATATGGTCCCCTGTGCCTGCCAGGAGCAATTTCTGAGTATGGAGCCAGGAGTAACTCCTGAGCACTGCCGGGTGTGACCCCCCCAAAAAAAAAACAAACAAAAAAACCCAAACAAACAAAAAAAAGAAAAATCAATAATATAGGTAACATTTTAGCTAACCGAAAGAGATAATACTGAAATTAAATCTTAAATAAAAGAAATAATTAGAACTGATGCCACAGAAATAAATTCTAACCATTTGCTATAAATAGTAATATGCCAATAAACAATATTTGAGGGTATGAGGGATAACTTCCAAACCATTTAATTGGGCCAGAGTGATAGCACAGTAGGGTCTTTGCCCTGCATGCAGCTGACCCAGGATGATGAATCTGGGTTCGATCCCTGGCATCCCATATGGTCCCCCAAGCCAAGAGCGATTTCTGAGTGCATAGACAAGACTAACTCCTGAGTGTCACAGAGTGTGGCCCCCAGAAAACAAACAAAAAAACATTTAATCAAATAAAACTGAATCATAAAGAAATACAAAATATGACCAGACCTCTGAGAAAAGACATTGAATCAGTAACCGGTATCATGCTAACAAAGAAAATCCTATAATCTCAAGTCTTCATTACTGTATCATTACTGTATTAAAATTTTTATTTTATCTGTTTATTTATCATTGCTTTTGGAACACCTTTGACAGTGCTCAAGAAATACTCCAGTTCTGTGCTCATGGATCATTCCTGGAGGGGCTCACGAAGATAATAGGGGGTTTTAGGGATAAACCCAGATTGGCCACATGCAAAGCAAGAGCTCAACCTGCTATTGCTCTTGACCCTGTATTAAACTTTTGAACAAGATTTATCTCCAATTCTACTTAAAACTCTTCTTGAAAAGAAGAAATAATTCTAAAATTCAAAGGGTCAGGTCAGCATTACTCCCCATTATATCAGAGAAAGAAAAATATAAGAAATCTAAACTAAGACCAGAATCCCTGAACATAGATATGAAAATTCTCATTACAAGGGCATTGAGCAATAGTACAGAATGTTCAATCCCCAGTATCCCATATGGGCTCTCAAGCACTGCCAAGAGTAGTCTCTGAGCATAGATCTAGGAGTATTCTCTGAGCATCACTGGCTGTGACCTAAAAACAAAATTCTTAGTAAAGTATTAGAGAACAGAATTTGACAGCACATTAAAAGGACAATATGAAGGAACAGTGGGCTTATCTCTGGAATTTAATTATAGTTAAACATATAAAAATCACATGATTAACTCAATGTGAAAAATTATCAATATTTTGGTACACTTTTAAAATAAAATAATTAACAAACTAAAACAAGGGAGCTCACTATAATAAAGACCTTATATAAATATCTGAAATTTATCTCATACTTAAGGGTAAAAATTTGAAAAGCTGGGTTGGTTGTGGAAAACATGTCTAGTCTGTGTGTGGCCCTAAATTTTGAATTTCAGTACCACAAAGGATTCACAAGTATTACTTGCCCAGGCCAAGTACAGAACATCAGGTGATTGATGCGTTAAGAATCAATCAGAGTAGATTTGGGTTCCCTGGACTCTATGTATACAGAAACCAAGGCATTTTTCTCTAAGATTAGAAACAAGGTGTACCTTTTCACAATGCTTCTATTTAATATATCTTGGATGATATAGTTCAAAAAAATCAAAAGCGTCTTTAAAAGAAACAAAGAAGTGGTTTATAGATACTACCCACATATAACCAAATAACAAATGCAACTAGTGAATGAATTCAGTAATTTTGGACATAAAATCAATAATCCTAAGTAAAAATTAGAAAATCAACCTTTCATAAAATTTTCAAAATGGGGATAAAGTATTTAGGATTCAATTTAGGCTGAGATGAAAAACATATATACTGGAAAGTATTCAATATTGTTGAAATAATTTAACAAAATACAAAGAAAAAAACTACTTATTGGAAGACTTAATATCATAAACAAAAATCTATAGTAAATGCATTTCCTCTAAAAATGCCAATGCAGGGGCTGGAGCAGTGGCACAAAGGGTAAGGCATCTGCTTTGCCTCTGCTAGCTTAGGACGGACTGTGGTTCAATCCCCTGGCGTCTCATATGGTTCCCCAAGCCAGGAGCGATTTCTAAGCACATAGCCAGGAGTAACCCCCAAGCATTACCGGTGTGGCCCCCCAAGAAAAACAAACAAAATATATCAATACCATTTTTATACTAAAATTTTTAAAGAGTGTGCATTAATGAATAGTCTATTCAGTATTTACTGAATAGTAAATACAATTATTAGAAAGAGAAAATATGGGGCCCGGGAGATAGCATGTAGGTAAGGCGTTTGCCTTTCATGCAAAAGGTCATCGGTTCAAATCCCGGTACCCCATATGGTCCCCCGTGCCTGCCAGGAGCAATTTCTGAGCATGGAGCCAGGAGTAACCCCTGAGCACTGCCGGGTGTGACCCAAAAACCAAAAAAAAAAAAAAGAGAGAGAGAAAACATAACTGGAAGCCTTATACACCTTCAAAACCGACTACAAAGCTACAGTACTAAAGTCAATATATTACTGACAAAAAGAGAGATACAGAGCATTGAAACAAAATGCTTAACCCAATATAAACAAAGAATATATAGTAAATAATGTTTAACAAGAATGCCAAGACTACATTTGCACTATAAAAGAACTCAAGACACTGGACACTAAGTAGCAAAAGATATGTATTAACCTATATACAAAATTAAAACAGATCGAAGACTTAGCATAACAACAAAAACTATGAAATTCTCAGGAAAAAAGGCAGTTAAAAAGTTTCCAAACACTAGTCTGAACAATGATTATTTTCTCATGACATGAATAGACAGCCAAAAGACATAAAATGAAAATAATAAAAGTAGGACTCTATCAAATGAAAGAGAGCAAATAAAATAATAATATGACAAGTAACATCATAAATGGGATAAAATACAGGATGGAGAGATAGACCTTAAAGGAGTGGAGTACATATTTGGCATACATGAAGCCCCAGGTCAATTCCTGGGAACACATGATCCCACCCAACAAACCCAAGACCATAGTGTAACCCTGGTTGTCCTAAACACTACAGGACACAGAAAAGCACAGCAGTGTCCCTAAATATTGAAACCTCTGCTCCCATCAGGGAACCAATCATCTCTTCTCAAGAAGTAGCCTCCTACAAAAACATAAATGTAAATTCTTGTATGTCACTTTTTAAATAAGGTATTAAATCTAATAAAATTTATAAAAACTTAAAAGCAGGGGCCGGGCGATGTCGCTGGAGATAAGGTGCCTGTGCTAACCTAGGACGGACCGCGGTTCGATCCCCTGGTTCCCCATATGGTCCCCCGTGCCTGCCAGGAGCGACTTCTGAGCGAATAGCCAGGAGTAACCCCTGAGTGTCACCGGGTGTGGCCCAAAAAACCAAAAGAAAAAAGAAAAAAAAAACTTAAAAGGAATTCTTCTATGAACCTGAGTATACATTTCTCAAATAAACATGAACAAACATATACAAATGGATAACAGTTAAATATTCTCACTAGTACTAATTTCAAATATTACAAGTCAAATTAATAAAAATATATCATATTTAATTGGATGGCCATTATAAAAATATATAAAAGCAGAAAATAAGCTCTAATGTGAATTAAACTCTAGTAAATTATTCTTATAAATCTTTATTTAAGCATCATGATTACAAGTTGGGTTTCAGTATTAAACAGAATACACCCCTTCACCAATGCAACATTCCCCCCACCAATACCCACTGCTCTTCTCCCCAGTCTGTATTTGAGACAGGAACTCAACTTATCTCCTTCTTTAACATTGTCTTGCTAGTTGTTAGAGTAGTTATTTCCCTAATAGCATTCACCACTCTTGTTGGTGAGCTTCAAATTGTGAGTTGTCCTTCAGGCAGCATCTCTGAATGTGGTGATGTTAGCTTCATAGAAACTATGAAAATAGAAGTGTTCCTGTTTCTTCAATTTTATGAAAGAGCCTTAAAAGGTTTGGTTGAAGTTCCTCTTGAAAGATTTGAAAGAATTCATTAGAGAACCCATCTGGGCCTGAGCTTTTGCTTTTGAGAAGATATTTGATCACCATTTTAATTTCCTCAATAGTGGTGGGGCTGATGATATATGCTACCTCATCCTTATTTAACCATGGAAGGTTATAGGAGTCCAAGAATTTATCCATTTCTGCCAAGCTCTCATGTTTTGTGGCACAGTTTCTCAAAGTAGTTTCTGTTTACCCTTTGAATCTCCTCAATATCTGTAGTGTTTTTCCCTTTTAATTTTTATACTGGTTTATCAAGTTTCTCAATTTCTTTGTGAGTTTTGCTAATGGTTTATAAATCTTGTTTTTTTTTCAAGGAACCAACTTTCACTTGCATTGATCTTTCAAATTGTTTTTTGGATTTCCATTTAAATTGATCTGCTCTAAATTTTGTTATTTCCTTCTGTCTACCTATTTTTGGTTCCATTTGTTGATCATTTTCTAATTTTATAAGCTGTGTCATTAAGCTATTCATGTAGGCCCCTCTTCCTTCCTGATGTATGCTTGCAACGCTATAAATTTTCCTCTCAGTATCACTTTTGCTGTGTTCCAAAAGTTCTGATAATTTGTGTCTTAATTGTCATTTGTTTCGAAGAATGTTTTGATTTCCTCTTTTTTTTATTTTATGAAGACAGAGATGCAAAGAAAGAGGACAAGGTGAAGTTACAGTGGGAAGGCAGTCATCCATAAACAGAATTCTCAAAAGAAATTCCTTTGTTAACACCTTAATTTTGAATTTTTCAGCCAAAAAACATTAAGAAAAATAAAACAAAACACATACACAATTACTTTGTCCCTCAAGTCTCCAGATTGTAGTACATTATAACATTTCTTAGCAGTACACAAAGTAATCTAAAGCCACAAAATGTATGTAACTCCTTCAACATTTAAGGCTATAGTATTGTTGACACAGTTGATCATAATACATTCATTCATTAAGGATAAGTCAAAGGAGCATAGCAAAGACAGTGTTAAGAGTGGCAATTGTTTGCATAGGCCCAGCAAAATATAGGGGACATGGAAAGGAAAAGCCTTGGCCTAAATACAAGGAGAACTTACCCCTGAAGTTTTCTGACATAAGACCAACTCTAGGCTCCAGGTGTACTAGGTTGTCCAACTCAAATCATTATCTGTAGTGCCAATACACTTTTATTTTTCACACAGTCACTGTTGTTGGTGTCAGGTTTCTGCAGCCAAAGATTTGATTTCCTCTTTGATTTCATCTCTGACCTACTGGTTGTTCAGTAGTAAGCTGTTTAATTTTCAGGTGTTAAAGTTGTTCTTCTATGCCCCTTTGTAGTTCACGTCTAAATTTAGCTATTATATTTTTGTTGCATTTCAGTCTGGTTGACCTATCAAAGGGTGACAGGGTAGTGTTGAGTTCTCCACAATTATTGTGTTGTTATTGATATATTTTTCAGATTTGTCAACAAATGTAGTAAATATTTTTCTGGTCCCTCATTGGGTATGTATATGTTTGAGTATGATTTCTTCCCATTGTACATATCCCTTGATTAGTACAAAATGTCCGTCTTTGTACCTTACAAATTTTCTAAGAGTAAAGTTTGTGTTATCTAATATATAGTATGGCCACTCCAGCTTTTTAAGGGTGTTATTTGCTTGGATGTTTTTCCTCCAGCCTTTGATTTTGAGTCTGTTTGTTCTGACTATTAAGGTGTATTTCCTGTAGGCAGCAGAAGGTTGAATTCAGTTTTTTGATCCATTTAGCCACTCAGTGTTTCAACTGGTGCATTTAGTCCACTGACATTGAGAGATAATTGTCATGTGATTTAGTTCCATCTTTGTGTAGAAGTTTGGTGTGTCTTTTGGTCAGTGTTGTCTTAAAGTAGACCTTTCAGCTTTTCTTTTAAGGCTGATTTTGAGTCTGCAAAGGTTCTGAGCTATAGTTTATCCGTAAAGCTATGTATACTTCCTTCAAACCTGAGAATGAGTCTTGCGGGGTGTAGTATTATAGGAAAAGCACTTTTTTCATTGAATTTTGTCACTATGTTACACCACTGCCATCTGGCCTTGAGTGTTTCTTGTGACAAGTCTGCTGTAAATCTTAAGAATGCTCCTTTGAATGTAATTTCCTTTTGTGATCTTGCTGCTTTCAGTATTCGATCCCTATCTGCAGGATTTGTCACTGTAATTAGGATATATCTTGGGGTGCTTTTCCTTGGGTCTCTTTTAGCTGGTACTCTTCAGGCATGCAGGATTTGGTAGCATGTAGCTTTTAGCTCTGGTAGTTTCTCTGTAAAAGTTTCTCTTTTTCTTTGACTGTTGATTCTTCCTGGGTCTCTGGGACTCCAGTGATTCTTATATTATTTCTGTTGAGCTTATCAAAGACTTCTATTCTCATCTGTTCACATTCTTTGAGTAATTTTCCATTGTCTGATCATTTGCTTTAAGGATTTTTTTTCAATCTCTTCTGCCATATAGAGTTGTTATGCATTTCATCTTCAAGCTCACTGATTCTATCTTCAGGTGCAGTTACCCTGTTAGAGAGGCTTTCCATTGAGGTTTTCAATTATTCTACTGAGTTTATCAGACCAGTTATTTAAGTTTTGAGTTTTCTGATTTCTCTATTCATATCCTCTTGATTCTTATTTGTGTTCCATTCAATTTGATCTATGCTTTTTTTGAGTTCTAAGAACATCATCCATATTTCTTCTCTAAACTCCATATCTGAGAGACTAACTAGGTGGTTGGCCATTTTTGGTCATCAGAGTTGTTATCTTCATTCTCTATGCCTGGTATTGATTTGCACAGTTTCCCCATTGTTATGCTTGTATTGTGGTGATATTCATCAGCTAGATCATGCGCACAGCTGTGAAGCAAAATGGAGCTGCTGTTCTGGCTCCAAGCTTTGTAGGTAGGCCGGCTCACCTCTAAAGAAGATGAACACTCAGGAAAGAATGCCAAAGAGGATCAAGTCCCAGGTCCAAGATGTCTGCCATGCTTCAAACACACAGCAGAAATCAGCTAATTCCATTGTGTGTGTGTGGGACAACTCACCTTCAAAGAAGATACACCTTCAGGAAAGAATGCAAAGATGATCAAGTCCCAGATTGAAGCAAGCAGAGAAAAGATCCAAGATGCCTGCCATGCTTCAAATATATAGCATAAATCATAGTAAATTTATTGAGAGAACCAATATGGATATTTATCAAGTGATGAAAAGTAGAATGAAAGAGATCTTAAAAGTAATAGGCCATAGAGATAATAAAGGGATTAAAGTGCTTGCCTTGTCTGTGACTGACTATGGTGTGACCCCTGGGTATCACACTTCATTCACTAAACATTATCAGAAGTAACCCCTGAATACAAAGCCTGGAGAAGTTCCTGAGAACAACGAGCTGTTGCCTCAATCAACTAATGCTTTGGCCATACCTTCAAATACAAAAACTTCAATTCAATTCAATATAATTGAAATAAGGATCTCAAATAGATATCCGCACTCCGATGTTCATAATAATCAAGAAGCTGAGCTAACTGACATCATCAATGAATGACCTAATGAATCAAATAAGTGTGACTGACATACATATACAATAAAATGTAGTTTAACCATTAGAAAAAAAATTCTGGGGGCCACTGTGATAGCGCTGTGGGTAGTACACTTTCCTTGAAGGCAGCTGACCTGAATTTGATCCTCAGGAACACAAGTGGGTCCCTGAGCACCACCAGCAGTAATTCTTTTGTGTAGAGCCAGGAATAACCTTGAGTATTGCTGGGAATGACTAATAAATAAAAATATTATGATCATGCCCTACAATGTGGATGAGCCTGGAAAATAGGGTGCCAACTAAGACAAGCCTGTTATACAAGGCTGTTAGCAAGATTTCACATGCATGTGATAAAAAGTAGTCAAACTCAGAGATGATGATCTGACAGAGAGGAGGGTGATGAGGGAACTTCAAGGGATATAGATTCAGTTTTATACAGTAAATATAAGTTCTAAAAATCTGTTCTGCTTCATGAAACTTAAAATTGACAGCATGCTTCTGGATCCTTAAAACTGGTTAAAAATATAGGTTTTACTAATATGTGGTTTCACCACAATTTAAAAGGCAGGTATGATTCAGATCTTACAGTGGTATGGAATACCAAAGGGAGGAGCCAGGGGGCACCTGACATTTGTCTTGTCTTGCCAGACAATAGAAAGCACCCATTCTAGGAAGTGGTGTTGAGCCTCCTTCTTAGAACCAGAACTGTTCAGTGAGCTTGCTAATACTGAGGCAGCAGTATCAGAGATGCAGAAAAGACACTAACCTGGTATGGGGAGCTGGAGTTCTTTTGGCCACACTGCAGTTCTGCAGATTCTTAGAGGTCACAGGTGGGACCTTCTGATGTCTATGCCTGATGTCATCGTTATTCCAGCAGACAGCATGCCATCATCCCTGAAACAGAAGCAACCACATATGTGGGCACAGGATAGAACAATTCTGAGTGTATTTTTGTAATTCCCACTAGACACTCCAGGTTAGCACCTCACCTGAAGGTGACTGAAATGAAAAGTGGGGCTTCTCTCTCTCGTAACTATTCTTAAATCAGTCAATAGGTCACTTGTTTTATGACACCTATGTCCTACCCTGAGGATCCTGGTTCCTTTTCACACAATGTACAGGGAAGGCAGTAGTTACCTTCTTGCTCGGGATAAGGGAACAGAGGTATAGTCTGGAACTACACATGGAGTATCACTGCACACAAAGTGTGGTCTCAAGAACAACAAAGGAATAACCCAGTTCTCCAGCTAAACTGTACATTACACAAGACAATCAATCAGAACCATCAGAACCAGAATTTTAACAGGATCCCTTGAGATAGTGAATGTGCTTTCAAGATTGACAAGGCCTGATGGCCAATCAGAGTATATTTAAATATAGGGTACAGAATTTGGGGGTTGGAAAAGAAGCTTCATAAAATGAATTAAGGGTAAATTAAAAATAGTGATTAAAAATGGGCCAGAGAGATAGAACATTGATTGGGCCAACCCAGGATGCACGGTAGTTTGAATCCTGGCATCCCATATGGTACCCGAGTCAGCCAGGAGCGATTTCTGAGTGCAAAGCCGGGAGTAATCCCTGGCACCACTGTTTGTGATCCAAAAACCAAAACCAAAATTGATTAAATATATATTTTTGAATGAATTATTTACTTTCTACAAAATAATAAGTTAATAGTAAAGAAATGCAAAATATAAAGAACTACAATTATTATATCTAGAGTACCTGAAAAATACTAGTTTAAGTTTAAAGAAGCTAACATAGTGAGTGTCTTTTCCTTTGTTTTTGTTTTTTTGACGATAATGTGGCATCTTTCATCATTTTAATAGCAAGGGAGTATGAGTCATAAAAATAGTATTTGAAAGGCAAGGGATATGTTTTATTAGTAGAACACTTGCCTTGCATCTGAGATTCTGGGTTCAGTCCCTGAAATGCCAAATGATAATGGCATTAAGCACAAATTTCTCACAAATGAGTCATTATAATGAAAGTAAATAAAGCATAATATATGAACAGCTGAAAATAGAATAATCTAAAGGTCCCTCACAGCCAAAAATCCATGCCATGAACTGGTCATTGACACATAAAAAATTTTGTTCTTATATTTTTTAAAGACAGTCTCGGCAGTTATGAAGCTTTAAAATGCTTCAAAATCTGGAGTTATCTAAGTAAAATTAATTATGAAAATCATTTTTAATTACGATTATGAACACATTTTAGGCTCTTACAATATACCAGGAAATACTTGGAATCACACCCTGCCATTTAACCAAAAACTAATAAATAACATCAAAGTTTCCTAATAACGATTCTGCTCAATATAAGAAAAAAATCTTTATAATAGGACTTGTATCTATCGATGATATTACTTACTACTGCTAAATTAAACAAACATTTTCCTCTTATATTCCCCTTTCCCATTTTCACTTAAAAGTCTGATTATTATTGCTCGGCAGATAGTACAAAGGTTTAGACACAGGCCTTGCATATAGCCAACCCTTGTTAAAACCTGCTTTGATCACAGTGCCATGCATATACCCTTGAGAACCTACAGGAATCACTCCTAAATAAGGCAGAACAGTCCTTGAAAATCACGGGATATAACTCCAAAACCAAATAAACAAAGAAATACATTAAAAATGTGATCACAGAAGAAAGGAAAGGTTAGAAAATTAAAGAGAAAATACAAAAATGCTTCTAGATACTTTCTCACTTTAGCTTTGAGTTCTTTTCTTCACATGACAGTCATTCATATCTACCTTGCTTTTGAAGAATTATGAGAGGTGAAGAGATGTGTGTTGGACATTGTATTATTGAAGCTCAATCATTAGCAACTTTATAATTGTACCTCATGGTGATACAATAAAAATTATTAGAAAAAAGGAAAAAAAATTATGGAAGGTAAAAGATCAGAAAATTTAAGACACAAGACAAAATAAAGTTAACGATCATTTTAATGAATAGTGTTTCAAACTATTCGTGGATTTTTCTGTATTGTCATTTTTTGGATCACACTCAGTAGTGCTGGGAGTCAAATCAGGGGTCCTCACATGTCAAGCATGCACTTCATTCTGGCAGAGTGAGTCACCTTCTAGACTCTAGATAAAGTCATGCTACTAGAGACCACCAAAGTCATGTCACCAGCAACCACCACCCACAATCACTGCATTGCCATTCATCACTGAACCAGATATCTCTGCAAAGATGCCAAACTGACCAAAACTCCAGGTATAAAGTATTTGAACTGAAATCACCAAGACTTTATTGGCGTGAGTGTAGGTACCCTCCCTTTGCTTTTTCATACTTCTGTAAGTCCTGGCAGCTGAAACCATGTAGCAAAAAAACCACAATATTAGCCACAGAGCTTAAAATTCCTAAATCGTGCAGCTGAAAATTTTGTCAATACTGTCATCCCAGTAGAAACACACCAATTTAGACATCAGTATGGATTCAAAACCGCTTAATGTTCAGAAACAAAACAAATTAAAGAAAATAAACTAGCAACAAATTTCTTAGCAAATCTGACAATGAATTAATGATCTTATTGCTAGCTATATTCATTGTAACAAACTTTCTTATTGCTGTAATTTAAAAGAAAACTAACTTAATTGCCACTTACCTGTAAATTACTTATTTTGTAAACAGTATAAAATATATATAATTTGTGCCTGTTAAGAGGGTAGGCTTAGGAATGAGTACTAATCTGGGAACAAAATTGGTGAAATTTTACATTGTGAGGGATTGGTCTTGAAGCAATACATTCTTATTCACCGGGATCTTTAGGTTGAGTAATTTAAAAATGTGTGTTTTTCTAAAAGTCTGTCCTCTAAGATTTAGTAAGAGACAAGGTTGCACACTATCACCACTTCTTTCAATACAGTACTCAACGTATTGGAGACAACAATTAGATAAGAAAAAGATATCAAGGACATCCAAATAGGATAGGAAGAAATCAAGCTCTTACTATTTGCTGATGATAGGATACTATTTTTAGAAAATCCTAAAGACCCTACCTAAAAACTTCTAGCATTTATTGAAACCTTTATAATGGGGGCCGGAGAGATAGCATGGAGGTAAGGCATTTGCCTTACATGCAGAAAGACGGTGATTCGAATGCCGGTACCCGATATGGTCTCCTGAGACTGCCAGGAGTGATTTCTGAGCATAGAACCAGAAGTAACCCTTGAGCACTGCCGGGTGTGACCCAAAAATCAAAAAAAAAAACCCTATAATGATACCAATGGCAATTTTCAAAGAAAGAAATCCATCATTCCTGAAATTCATATGGAACAATAAACCTCCACAAAACACTGAAGTAATCCTCAGGGCAAAGAAGATGGGAAGCATCAATTTCCACAACTTCAAACTCTACTATAAAGAGGTAGTAATTAAAAGAGTATGTACAAAAATAAAGACAAACCCTCAAATCAGTGGAATATAAAATATCCAGAGACTGGCTATCAGGTATATGATCAATTAATCTTTGATAAAGGACCAATAAATATAAAATTGAACAAAATAAAATCCTCTTTAACAAGAAGTATTCAGAACATTGGTAAGCTACATGCTACAAAGTGAATTGAGACCCGTCTTTAATGCCATGCACAAAACTTAAATCAAACTGGATTAAAGTCCTTGGTACCAGAATGAAGCTATCTGGTACAGAGAGGAAAACATAGACAGAACACTCCATGACACGGAAGCTAAAGGTATCTTCAAGGATGAAATACTATTAACCAAGCAAGTGGAAGCAAATATCTAAAATGCTATGGAGCTGACAGTAAAAAATGAAGTATTGAAATTATTTTATACATGGTTGAATATGAAGAGCATTATAAGCAAAATTAGTCACAATGAGAGGAATAGATTTATAATGATTGCACTAATTTGTGCAATATAAAAATATATAGTAGGTAGTAATTGACAAAGATCATAGATAGGGGATTCAGGAGAATTAGTTCATGATAGGAAGTTTGCCAAAAATAACCTGGGAGTGAAATTAGGGCAGAGAAGGGCATCTAGAATGATGATAGTTGGAAATGATTACTCTGGACAAAAAAAGGATAAACTGATATGCATGATACCCCTTCAACAACAATGCTACAAACCAAGTATCTAAAAGAAAATAATGTAAAAGAGAGAGAAGAAAAATGTCTGCCCAAGAAGCATACAAGGGGAGAGCAGGGAGAGGATGGGAGAGACACTGGGGACACTGGAGGTAGAAAATATGCACTGGGTGAAGGGTGTTGCAAATTGTTTGACTGAAACTCAGTCACGAACAACTTTGTAACTGTGTATATCATTTAATAGAACTGTGGATCAATTCAAGAATTACTGCTTAGAGACTTGTTTTGAGTGTATAAGTGTAACAAAAATTTAAAAATTCTATTATACAGTAAATTATGCATAAATAATGTGCAAATAAAGGTGGTTATAACATATTTTATGTATGCTATTATCACTTGAATCTCTGTTTCTCAAACATCCAATAACTATGGTCTTTATTATACATTATTTCATGTCCCCCTATTATCCTGATGGGTGAACCCATAATTTTGGGTTGCCATTTGCAATTTCTGCTGGAATCCCATTGGGATATCTTGAGGTTGATAGAGACCCAGATGAGAAATACTAAGTTATATAGAACCTCCAATATTGGGCTTGAAGTTTGCTTTTGTTTTTTTTTTCAATCTTATAAAACAACTACGAATATTATTATAGATGTTCCTTCATACATTGTTCTCATTCTACCCTCAGGAAAAATTCATTTAATGGAAATTGTTGAAACATTTGTTTGGAAAACAATATCAGTCTGCCTTTGAAAAGTTCCATCACTTATAATGCCAACAAGTACTTTTCAATTTTTTTAAGTTTTTTGATAATATGAATCCAAAATCTGGTTTGCTTTTTTATACTTGTTTTAAAAAAATAACTTTATTAGTGCAAGATATGCATAGAGAATGAGTTAATGGATTAATCCAAAGCCAATTTACCCCCGTTCTCCCACCCAAGTTCACAGAATCTGAACAAGGCGAGAAAGTACCCTTCATGTTCTATCCATCGAAACTCTTCTTCCTCTTGAAAACAAACTAGCATCCAGACAAAGATGCTTCTTTGCAACCAACAGAGTGAGCATTTGAGAGAGAATGGGTCTTTGAACCACAATGGTTCAAATAATCTCAGACCTTTTTAAGTACCTTCACACAACAATTTTGCCAAAATAATAGTACTTTTGATTTATTCAGGCCTCATCCTTAATTATGCTACACCTTTATCAAAGCATTTTGCCTAATAGCCCTAAGATGCTTTTGACAATAGTCTAAGAGTCTATTTCCAGAAGATAGCAATAGAATGTTGATTCTAATTTTTTCATTTCTTTTCTTTTTATTTTTTGATTTCTATATTTTAAAACTGGAATACAGTGAATACACCTCCACTCAAAGTTTTTGCAGTGACCTCCAACCCACAAAAATGAAATTCCATAAGATTATACATACTGTATCTACACATAAGTAACTATGCATCATTTTTTATTTGAGCTAAATTTTGGACCTGTACATAGTCTTATCACACTTTTTCAGTGCAGTAATGTATTTCTGATTATAGTATGTTGTCAATTGTGTACTTTTAAAATTAAATATTTTTATTTAAAACATTGTGATTTACAAAATTATTCATAGTTAGACAAAGTATAGACATACAATGTTTCAGCACCAATCCCACCAACACTGTTAACCTTCCTCCACCAATGTTCCCAGACTCCGTTCCATACCTCCCTATGCCCCCAGCCTGCAATCATAGATATTTAGTTCTGTCCTTCCTTAACAACACCAATGTACTTGAATCCCCTTGACTCCTGGTCCTGTGAGGAATGATGCAATCATGCAATTATGTACTTTTTACAATGTTTTATTTTCCTTACTAGATTTTCAGTGATTTAATTGGAGAATCTGGCTTTGTCAGATGCTGTTCTAACATTTATGTTCTTTAAAAGGAATGTTTTCCATTCCTATCAAGGAAAACACAATCTTTACACAAAGAAACTCTCATCTATCAATTTACTTTGAACTACTCAATTTCCATTCAGCTGTTTGCTCTTCTTGAAGTGTTACTAGCAAAAATAGAATTTACATTTTATTTATTCATGCTTCTTTGCTATTTTTCGATTGAGACGTTATTTTTCTTAACACATTTGAAAATTCCTTTAAATATTTACTGATGATATTAGCCCTATGTTTGTTATTTCATTGCAAATGTTTTTTACATTTTTAGTGGCATTTCATTTATATATGGTAAATTGTTTCATCAGTTAGAAATGTTTATAGATGGTATGCACAGGCACTTCATACTTTATTATTTTTTAAAGTAAAATAGACATTCTCACATCTAAAGTCATGTGTACAGAGATGACTCCTTTTAACTTATTAAGATTTTACTACTTATCATTTTAATGTATTTATGATTTCAAGCAGAATACAATTTCGACATACTACTTCATCCTTATTAACAATTCTATGATTGACTATTGATTTTCATACCATTTTTCATCAAATGCTAGGTTGGCCATATATATGGTGCTTATTCTATTCCTGCAACTTGTACCAGAGTTTTATATTTTGATGACTTACCATTAGGGTTGTACTGAATATCTTATATGATAAGTACTCACCTTCTTCCTATCATTTACTTATCCTAAAAATTTTAATTAGGTCGTACACCAATTTATTATTCTATATAAATTTTAAATCAATACTACAAGTCAAAAAATAAAAGACTCATATTTTAAAGATTTTATAATTATTAAAATCATGTATCAGCAAAATTAAATACATTAAGTTTCTTACTAATCACAGTGTTGAAAATGACTTGCCATGAAATAAGTGAATAAATACTATAGTTTGATATTGACATTCCTATAGAAAACAAGAACATTTTTATTTATGATAAAGTAAATTTGTAGTTACTGCAGAAGAAATTTATCAATATTGATCAAGATGAATAATATGTGTATCATTTGATCCAACAATTCTCTTGGAATCTGCTCCATAGGCATTCTTAAACACGTACACAAAAATTTTGATATAGTTCATAAGAGCCAGTGTTCATAATAATCCCGTATAGGAATTCACATATAGGTTGTCTTTGAGCAAATAGTAAACTAACTACAAAAATAGAATAGCATACAGCTATTTGAAAGAACCAGTTTACCTATGTATGTAGAATACAAAATTATCTAAGATATAGAGATGTAACTAAATACATTAGAAAATCAGGTTTCAGAACAACTGGACCAAGATAGTTATTTATATACTGAAATATCTGTGTGTCTATATTTAAGTAGGTAGTAAGTATATATACAAAAATATTTAGCACAAACACTAAATGAGTAACTGTGATGGGGGTAAAGCAATAGTACAACAAGTAAGCAAGCAGAGTGTTTGACCTGCATGCTGCTGACAAAGGTTAGATCATGGCTCTGGTATTGGTCCCCTAAAATCCCACCAAGAATGAATCCTGAGCACAGAGCCAGGAATAAGCTCTGAGAAAAACAGATAATAACAACAAGTGATAAAAACAAACAAACTTTTTAAAAATAATTGCACTGTTCTCTGGGGGGGTAAGTGATATTATAGGTAAAATTTAATATTATAATCTGGAGAGGGATTTTTCAAGAGCCTTTCTGGTGATTCTCAGACAAATGGGTTGGTAGTACACTGAAAGATCCAAGGATGCAGTGCTACTAGCACCTTGTGATGCTGAAGATCATTTGGGGCACCCTATTGATGCTCAGAGGCCTCCAAGCAACCCAGAAATGCTTGGGGACCCATGCAGTACTGAGATCAGACTGTGAATCAAATAACATCATCCCTTAATTCTATCTCTGGACCCAATATAATCAACTTTGATTTAATCTAAGAACTTCTAAATTATTTTATTTATCAATAAATGTTCTGCTGTATCTGTATGTTATAACATAGAGGTTGCATACAAAAAGAATATAATCTGCATATTTTATGAGAAATTTAAGAGCAACAAACACAATTGAATTTTTTGCCTGAGCCATCATTTTGAGACACTCTGAGTTTACTCTTGAAATGGGAGAAAATTACAGACATTTAGAGTCTACAAACAAATATTGCAGGTGACATGTGCTGCAAAACTCTTGAATGGTGGCTGGTTTCTGAATACTCCTTTGTATCCTAATGTATAGTGCAAGCTGGCCTAGATACCTTTCTCATTTAATTACTATTCTTCCTGGACTACTGTACATAAAAAATTCTTTTCTTTTTATATTTTTAATTTGCGGGCCATACAGGAAAGGTACTCAGGGCTTACTACTGACTATGTCACTAAGAGATCAGTCCTGGTGGACGCAGGAAACCATATAATGCTGTGGATTGCATATGTTTAGCACACACAAGAGAAGCACCTTATCCACACTATTCTTTGGTCATAAGAATTGTTGGGATTTTTTTTGTTCTGTTTTTTGCACATTTCTGTACCCTAAACTTCAAAAATAAGTAGAACAAGGTAAGTTAAAATGCATGTGCCCACCCAATGCTAAATGAGGCATTCCTTATTTCTATATACAGAGACTGGAAGTGTGTTCCTGGAAGGAGGGATGTTATCAGTTGGAAAGCATTTTCTAATTATTCCTATAGGTGTACTCAACAAACAAGAGCAGTAGATTTCAAGGTTAGCAGGTTGTTATTATAATATAAAAAGGGAATGTTGAAGATATCTGCCATAGTATTTTACTACACTTGATCTTATCCAAAAGACCGAGAAGCAATTGTCATATTATTTTGGAAATGTTAAAAGCATAGGCACGAGGGACCATATGGGGCACTGGGATTCGAACCGATGACCTTTTGCATGAAAGGCAAACGCCTTACCTC
>PVKC010011746.1:0-24364 GCA_004027635.1 Crocidura indochinensis | reverse complement strand
GACCCCCCCCCAAAAAAAAGTCTGTCGTGCCAATAGAGGATGCTTGAAAAAAATGTATGGCCATTATATTAGTTATTTGAGATGGAAGCATCTAAGCCAGCGCTCACGAAAGTCCTAGCTGCCCTCTCCATCCCTGCAGAAATAGTTCAATCTTCCTCATGGAAGTTTAGGTCAGTGGTCCAAACCAGTGGTGAGCAACCTTTTTTTTTTCAACTGAGCCAAATCTTGCCAAAACCACGATTGAAATTTATTTTGAGAGTCACACGGGGCGTGCACTGACAGAGGCTAGGAGCAGAGTCCTGACTCCTGGAGCGGCAGCCTGGCACACAGAAGAGCCGCATAAAAGAGCTGCATGTGGCTCCCGAGCGGTTGCTTGCCGATCACTGCTCCAAACTGACTTGTAAATGCTACAAGGGCCACCTGCACAGCTAAGCACACATTCTTATTGGCCATTTCCCCCAATAGACATGTTCAAGCCACAGCAGTACCTTGTAAGGGAGGTGCAGGTCTGCTCTAGGATAAGAACCTGCAGGACCCAACCAAGAAATATTAACAATCTAAGGACCAAGAAATATTAACAATCTAAGGAAACGTGATGGCTGAATAGGAGACAGTAGACTTGTCCTGTGGGCAGACTTTTCTATAATTCCTCGTGTTAATCTTTGAAAAGGCACATAGATTATGTTAATATAGATAATATATAGGGGCCGGAGAGATAGCATGGAGGTAAGGCGTTTGCCTTTCACGCAGAAAGTCATAGGTTTGAATCTGGGCATCCCATATGGTCCCCCGAGCCTGCCAGAAGCGATTTCTGAGCATAGAGCCAGAACCAGGAATAACCCCTGAGTGCTGCTGGGTGTGACCCTAAAAGTTCAAGAAGTTTTTTGTTTGTTTGTTTGTTTGTTTGTTTTAGAGCATGCCTTTTCATCAAGGTTCTATATTGCCTACTTTCTGCTTTAGCTCCTCCAGGAAACTCAACTCACCTCAACTGCCCAGAGGAAATGCAACCTTGCAAGACAGAGTGATCATTTTACTTTATTGGCCAGCTCATTTGCAAATTAAACCACATCAATTCCCTACACTTACTAAGGTAGTCCTTCATTCATGAAGATTCAATTCAAAGTCACTAGATAATTGGGAATAAAGAAATTAATTCAAGATACACAAATCTGCAGTAAACCCCAGTGAAAAGAAAAACGATTCCTATAACAGAATAAAATGTTTAAAAAAGTTAATGTTGACCTCAGAAATATTTGAGATGTTATTGTATTCATTTCAAAAAGGAAAGGGGAAAATTTCTTTGGAAAGAGAAGAAAGCATCTTAAAATCTTTAATCTGTTATGAATGTTAAATTTCTATGTGCAAGTTAAATAAAAGTTTGAAGCCAGCTCAAGATCAAGTTATTTGTTTGTAGGATGTCAGGCGAAGGAAGAAAAAAGAGGAGGAGGAGAAAATGATGATGAGGAGGAGGAGGAGGGGGGGGAGAGAGGAAGGAGAAGGAAAAAAAGATGAAGAAGAAGAGGAGGAGGAGGAGAAGGATGGGGAGGAGGAAGAAGAGGATAAAGGGAAGGAGAATAAGGAAGAGGAGAATGAGAAAAATATTGAAAATTTAAAAAAACTTATTTTGAAACAAGCCTATCCCAAACTATCAAGCGAGTATAGAACTCAACTTCAGTGTACATGTCATCTCTTACATTTGGCTTTTATTGTTACTTATTTTAGTTTTTTCTATAGCACTAAAACTTTTAGTTATAGACATTTCTATCTTTTAGCCTGTTAACTATAACTCTGTGCTAATTTAGATTAGCTAATTTCTTTTTAGGCAGTTATGCTTACAAAGTCCTCTCCTTAAATCTTTGAATGCACTAATGCTAAACTTTCACATAACCCTATGACTTGATTTTTTTAGTGCCATTTTTCTTTGATTTTAATAGAAGTGGATTACAAATCTTTCACAGTAATATTTTAGGTACATAGTGATATTGAATCAGGGGCATCCCCACCGCCAATATTGTCCTCCCTCCACCCCTGTTCCCAGCATGCAACTCATATCTCCCTCTTTTTCCCCCTAGTCTGCTAGTATAGGTGGTCCTCTCTGTGTCTAGTATGTTGTAAATTGGGTATTGATTCTGTTGTCATTGGCTTTGGATTTGGTGCTTAAGTTTGATCTTTTTTTTTTTAATTTCTACTTAATTTTTACCCTAAATAGCTAAGTGAAGAAATTGGCAGAAAGGTGTGGCAGAGAGGTGACATTCTGGCAAAATTAAGAAGGACCTCAAAGAAGAGGGACCATATAACGGAACAACTTAGTGAACTAAAGTGTCAGGAAATAGAAACCTAGTTAGATAGTTATGCAGTGTGTCTAAAAAGCACAGGATCAAATTAAAAAGAAAGTCCAAGGGAACTCAATGAAGAACTCTAGGGTATCTCACATAATTAAGAACCAGAAACTTGAAAAAGACCAAATGATTCATATGACAAACATACAAACACCAAACAAAATGACATGCATAATTAAATTTATGAGTGACCTTAGTCTGAGTAATAGGTAAAATTTAGGAAAAGAAAAATATATTTATCTCTAATCTTGGGATAATGAGTCTTTTAAGTAGTACCAATTTAATAGTAAGAAAATAACCTTTTATTAATTTGTTTCATAGAGAAAATCATTAAATGATTATTATGTAAATGCTATTTCAGAGCTTTATTTTTAGAACTTAACATAGACATATCACAGAAAGCAAGAAGTAGAAATATATAAAAATATGACTATAAAAATTTCATAGACTCATTGGACAAGAGAAAAGAAAAACAGAAATTATAAAGATATTAATTTTCTTACAAATCTTCATGGAAAATCAACAAATATTATTATAAATATGAGTCTACAACACCAAGCATAACACCCATGAAAGAAAACTCAATATGTCGAATTTATTAAATAAAACTTTTGTCACTGTCAAAAGAATAAGAAGACAAAGGTCATAACAAAAGTATTTTTTTGCAAATGACATGTCTGAGAAAGTCTTACCCAAAACATAGTAAACATACTTAAAACTCAATATTAAAAATTCCAATTCAGGATGAGCAGAAGATCCAAACAATATACTTCACCAGAGAGAATCTACAGATGTTCAGTAACCTAGAAAGGGCCTTAAGCTTAGGAAGTACAGATTGGATAATGAGGCATCTAAATTAGCACAGAACTACAGTTAACAGGCTAACCTGAGATATCTCTATTACTTAACATTTTAAGCTATAGAAAAACTTAAAATCAGTAACAAAAAAGTCAAATGTGAGAGATGACAATGTACACTGAAGCAATACTAAATAAACTCCATCTATTGTTTGGTTTATAGTTCATACACATTATATGCAATGGATTGATCCAGATGTAAGATACAAATAATTCTAGATGAAGCTAGGGTGGCTATTGATAGAAGAATTCAATGCAAAACTATTTATTGGGGCCTCGGGCAACTGTGAAAGAGGGAGTGTTTAGATTGTTATTTCACTTTGTACTCAATGAAACACTCAAAATTTTAAAATCATACAACTGTGCATGCAGTGCCTTTGTCAATTAAATGCACCTTCTATTCATCAGTCATTTTTTTGGTTAGGAAAGGAAACAACAGAAGGATGGAGAGTATAAAAATGTTTCAAGAAGTGTAATAATAGATGTAACTTAACAAAGGGTTGTTGAAAATAATAAATATTTGAAACGCCTTAAATTTTTTCTCAAACTATAAACCTACCTAAGGTGGTTTACTACTCTAAGTCCTACTGATCAGACGCACTAGTAAGTTCAAATTATAAAAATCTTACCTGTAATTGAAGCCAGCTGCAACCTTTTTGACAAGGACTAATTGCTGATAATGATTTAAGTGCTGCAAATTCACATGCTACAATTGTTTTAAATAGAGTAACCTCTCACAGCTTTCTCTGAAAAGAACTGTTAATCTTTGCTGCTGACTTATCAAATCCTTAAGTCACCTGTTTGCCATCATTTTCATGCACTGATAACATGTTTATTAGAGTCATAATGTGCAGGTGGGGGAATAAAGGTCTCACTTGATGGCATTGGAATTTCATCTGACATTTCTTTATGGAAAAAGTTGGCGTAACTATTCAGCATGGTTATAGCTGAGAATGACAGTAAAGGAACATAATATTTTTTCATTAATTCACAGCAAATGGAAAGCCAGTGTTTGTTTAATATCTGAAACTTGAGATGATGGACCTAAGGAATTCCATGCCCGATAAGGTGATCCATATGCCTGCTCCAAATCAAAGCAATCGGCTACAAATGAAATTGGGAGGCGGGTGGTTCATGGTGTTCTGTCTCTTCTTTTCCTACTGTCACCTTTTGGATGTGTCTGCTCTGCTCCTATATGGTTTAGCATTGCACTGGTCCCCTGTGTCTTCTCTGTCAGATTTGAGGTCAACTTCATAATCACCATAAGAGCAGGAATTGCAGTGTTTCTGGCTGTAAAGAGAGGATCAAGGGGGCAATAGGCATTCACCCTGGCCTTTGACTTTGCAATTCAATAGCTGGGATTAATAGAAAAAAAATAATAAGGCAGAATTCTGGCTACACAGAATCAGCATAACTGTGAATAGTGGTAATGAATCTATCTAAATTGCCAGGTTTTGTGAGAAGGGGGGTTGGTGTGATAGGCGAAAGCACAGAAAGGGGAAAGGTAGCAATTTAGACTTTCTGGAACCCATAGACTTCTGAATTTCAAGGCTGGGATGCCCACTGGCAAGGGCAGAGTTTCAGCAAAGCCTCAACTTCCTCTTTTGTCAAATGGGAATAACAGTTCCAACCTCACCTGGTCATTGGTGTGTGAAAGGACTTAGGGAGCATAAAACTCCGGTCACAGTATGTGACATGAGTTGTAAATATTTAATCAATGCTACTTATTAACAAAAGTCATAGTAATGATGGCAAGTGATGATTATAACATTAAGAATGAAATTGAAGAAAGATGTTCTAATGGTGTATATATACACATATAAGCAGAAATTGATGGGAAACAAAAAGAAGTGTTGTTTTTAATCTTTAAGGGAACACATAGGTAAGAAAGACTAATTATCAAAGCAGGATGTTAGCAGTGATCATCCATATGTGGTAGAATAGGGTTGGTTTTTATTTTCTTTCTGTTTCTCTGTACATGTAAACTTGCTAGAAGGAAGGTATTTTACTTGCATAATTAAGAGATAAAACAAGTCACAATGAAAAGAAATTGTTACTGTTTTAGATGATTATAGTTCACAGGCTCTCACAATTAGAAGAAACTTAAAATTCCAGCTCTCTCAGTCTAATGATGCAGGACTAGAAATCTAGTGATTTCTCTTTGCCTCTTTCATGCTGAACCAGCTCCAGAATTCTGACTCCTGCAGTTTTAGGGGCCATAAGATCTCAACCCCCATGGACCCAGAGAAATAGCACAATGGTAGACATTTGCGACCAACCTGGAGAGGGACCCTGTTCGATTCCCGGCATTCCATATAGTCCCCAGCCTGCCAGGGGTGATTTCTGAGTCCAGGGCCAGGAGCAAGCCCTGAGCACTGCTGGGTGTGCCCCAAAACCCAATCAATCAATCACTCAATCAATAAAGTTAAATATGTATTTATATTTATATAAATTTATGTTTATATAAACTTATATATATATACTTTACAAATATATATACATACATGTATATATATATATATATATATATATATATATATATATATATATCCCAGCAAATATATCTCCAGGGACAGACATCTTAGCTGTTCTTTTTTTTTATCCTCAGTGCATGGCCTGCTTCTGACATAAAGCAATACTTACTGACTATTTGACTGACCTAGCCACTAGGTGGATAGGAGCATTCTGCTCCATAAAGGTATTAAAGGACACACAAAGACCTCTGAAGGTAGCTGCTGTTATTCAGAAAGTTTACTGGGTCAGAGATTCCCTAAGAGTTGGAGAGGAGTCTGTTGTGTTATAGTGACAAGGCACGAGGTCAGCACTAAATAATGTGTTCGAATTTTGACACTATAATTTTCTTCCTTCCATTTATTTCTAGGCTGCTTTAGGTCAAATGGTGACAGAAAGATGATTCAAGATAAATTGTTACTAGTTGCATGTGATTCAATAGATTCTTCTCTCCAGGTAGCAGTTGACATTTTCACCTGGGCCTCTCCCATAGTAGCTAACAGAGCACTCTAGATAACCCAGGCCAGTCAGGCAGGAAGGGGTGCTTGGGCAAGGAGTGCCTCTCTGTACCAGTAAATCAGCTCAAACTGACAGCTGGCTTCCCCACCCCATGAACTCTGCCAGAAACTCTATGAACGATAGCCCCACACACCTTTCCATCAACCTACCCAACCCCCAGTCCCAATCCCACACCCTCAAAACAAATGTGCTCCCAGGGACACTTTTATGATGGATTTTTTTTTCATTTAAAGTTAATCACATCCTTTTCATCTGCTCTTTGTACCATTTACAATTTAAGAGAGGGTAATAAGGTTCAAACATATACACACATGGTCACAGATTTCCCAAGACTTGCTTCTTTTTTTTTCCCACCATAAGTCCCCTGTTCATCAGCGCTTAAGATGTTCCAGCTTGTTCCATTATTTCCCTGGGAGACTTGATGTCTTTTTTGATAGGAGTAATTTATCACCCTGGTGAAATCATACTGCTGCTTGGAGGCAGGGCCAGGATTTATGAATCCCTTTTCACTGGGAATGAATTTGATTCCCAGGGGTGGAAGTGGCATTAAAAGCTTTGACTTGCTGCACCTGTGGCATCTGACAGGGTGGCATCCAAAGTGAGTGGCAACTGAGCCAGGAAACCATCCGCTGTCCTGCACATCCATGTCTACACTGCTGGAAATGACTTCACCCTCCCAAGCAAAGAGAAAGTTCCATTTAGAGCATGAAATCCAATTAAGTGGGTGTACAACAATGGAATAGTTAATCAATTCAAAAGATTAAAATTGACTTGCAGTGATTTTTAACTTTGTGCACTAGCTTTTATAAACTATGATTAATTAAAGATGCTTTTTCATAGTATCTATTTTTATAGCTTCTTGCTATATCTGGGGCAATTCCTTCTTGTCATTTATAATTCAATAGTCTTGGAAGTATTAAAGCACAGACAGAGTTGGTGGTATTCATTGGAATAGCATAGAAAGCTTTAAAGCCTTGAAGGTTCCAGGATTTTATCTTCAGGAAGTGTGAGGCAATGTGTGGGGCACCGCCTGAGAATCAGTATTTTTTCCAGTTTCACAGATGATTCTAATATTTTACTGAGATATTTGTTGAAATGATCATAGCAGAGTTTGAATCCTTCTAATTGATCATCTGCTTTAAGTCATCCAAAACTGACTTCCTACATCATTTCATTGTTCTAGCTGGTAATTAGACAAATATGCCTTAGTCAACATGAATCCAAGACTTGATGTGCTATCTTTACCTTCTTTGAAACTTGCATGCAAACCATTGATGCCAACTATTAGCAGTGTTTGGCTCTATAAACCAGATCACTCACATGTAACTGTTTAACTTAATGTATAACTTGGTAATAATGCATTGTGCCAAAATATGTTCCCTTTATGCCATACAGACAACCCCTTCTACCCATTCATCTACCCATTCATTTAGCCATTACTATGATGAATAATTCAGTTATTAACTTAAAGGAGTTCACAATCTAGCACTGAAAGTAGATAACAGAAATAAAGACAAATGGCTTATTATGCAAATATTGTTTATTCTTTAAGGGATAAGTTGAGACTGTCCAAGTAGCACAGAGGATGAGAACCAAACACTGCACTGGATGGAGGAACTTGATTATAAGTCACTAGAAAATGTACTTCTATTAATGCAAAATCATGTTTTCTGTCTTTGAACTCATAAATAATCAGCTATAATCTATAGATAGAGGCAGAGAAAGATGTACAGAATGCACAGATATAATGATTTTTCTTTGCTTCTTTATTTATAGCTAATAAACTCATTTTCACTGAGTACATATTAAAAATTAATTAAAAAATAGATTCCAAAATTATTCCATCTGTCTCAAATGCTTACCCCTATTTAAGAAAGAGTGTATGTACCAAAGATTATACTTTTGTCTTCCTGGTTTCATAGTTCTTTGTTAAGAACAAAACTTACATCCAAGGACGGATGTCCACATAAGGAAGCTTGCATGTTTAATGGCTGTCACCAAGGTCAAGAATGCTTTGATCTTTCTGAAGCTCCCTTTTAAGTATCATTGACATTTGGGATTTCTTCACATTAGTAGGTCAACCAATGATAAAGCATGTGTCTATTTTAAGACCAAACAAAAATACTGGAGAGCCATGGACCAATGCAAATATCAAGATTCCCTAGGCAGTCAGTCACCTTGGAGAAAAGTGTCATCAATAAGACATGGGACTAGATGGTCTCAAGTCACCTTTTCCACGCACTTTAAACCATTGCTTTTATAGAACTACATAATAAGTAAGCACAAAACAGAGAATAAATTATGAGTTGGTTGACAATGAAAGGAGGATCAAGAGTTCATGTGGCATTTTCCTTTGGAGTGGAATAAATTAAATATTCAGAGATAGAAAGTTAAAACAGAGAGTAGTGTGCTTGGCGTGCATGTACCTGACCTGTATTGGATCCCTAGCACTAATATGGTTTCCCAACACCATCAAGAGTGATCCTAAACACAGAGAAAGAAATAAGCCCCAAGCATAGCTAGATGTGCTCCTCTCCTACTCGCCCCCAAGAGAAAACAGAAAAAAGATCTCACTTAAATGTTTGTTTGTTTGTTTTTTGGGTTTTTTTGGGTCACACCTGGCAGCGCTCAGGGGTTACTCCTGGCTCCGTGCTCAGAAATTGCTCCTGGCAGGCACGGGGGACCATATGGGGCACCGGGATTCGAACCGATGACCTTTTGCATGAAAGGCAAACGCCTTACCTCCATGCTATCTCCCGGGCCCCTGACTTTAATGTTAAGAACTGATTATATTATATTAGCACTGAACTAATATTAAAGAAAAATCAATCTATATTTACTTAAAACTGAAAACACTAAGATCAGGAGCTGTGACTCAATAACTGAGGCCACACTGAATTAAAGTGAAGGTCAGCGTCAAAATACCAGGCTTTGTACCTCCTGTAACCCTCCCCCTGCTACTCCATGGCCTTTTTTAGAACTCTCTTCTCAACAGAGAACTTGAATTTCTAGAGCCACTCATTCCAATAAAGAATTTGCTGCCTGACTCATGCAACAGCTATTCAGACTGGCCTACGAATCTGGAAGTACCAGAAACACATTGTATTTTGAAGGCTAACTTTCACATCAGAGCTTTGTTTCTGCTGTCTAAGTCAGTAGAAAGACCTGGAAGAATAGTGCCAAGAACATAAGATGGAATCAGGAATCTGAGTGCCTCTGACCTGGTCGAAAAGAGGTCATAAAGCCAAGTCAGCAGCTGATACAGTTTTGGTTTTCCTAATTGTTCTCCTTCCTGGTGTCAGCTTATATACCTGGACGCTTGAGCTTTCCATCTTAGTTGTGGGGCCTTTATTAGAGTTTCAAGTCTTCAAGAGCTTTTAGTGTCAATAAGTCAACTTCCTGAACCTGAGTTAGTTTCAGATTCAGTAGGAGTAGACAGAGGGTATAAGCCTGTCCACTGAAATAACTCAAAGAAACCATTTCATTTCTGGAACAGGGGTGTCCTGAATTATGACTACTTTCCCAGCCACAATCCAGGAAATGTAAGGGTGAGTATAGGTTTCAGTCCTCTCAAGTCTCTCAGACATCTAGGAGTTATGAAGGCTCCCTCACCATGCCTTTCAGCCTAGGATTCAATCTTGGAGAGAAGGTGAGTGAATAAGTCAGCTCTGGGCAGCATCTCATAACCCTGTTCTCTTTTCTAACTCTAGAACCTCTCATTAAACTCAGGGTAATAAGAGAGCACAATCTGGCTTGCTGGGTTTTTCAAGTACATTGATTGTTTATACTTTAAGTTCTTTGGAATTTGAAAAGCCGAAATTTGACTCCTGTATTGTGCTGTGTCTTGCCTCTCAGGAAGATAATGCATGCTTAGCTCTTCATAGAACTAAGTTCTTACCTCTTCTCTGACAGGCAAAGAGCAAGAGGAAAATCACTCAAATAGCATGCCTCCTTTTCCAACTTGAGGTGCCCCTTTAGCCTGAATCAGCTCATATGGGTCATTGACAGACCACACAGCTTGTTCCATTGCTGAGTTCCCAAACATGCTCCAACCTCATTCACGTCCACAGTCACAAAGAGAATCAGCATATACTACATCTATTGGAGTGTAGATGACTGACTGCTAGCCTATCAGCGCATTACCTTTTACTCTGCAGTCCAACACAAGCTGAATAGGTTTTCTTTCCACTGTTCTTATCTGTGAAGGCAGATAGCTCTTTACTTATAAAGATCTTACAAAGACCTCAGATGAAGTACAGGACAGCAGTAAACAACTAAATGTACCATCAATAGCATTTATTATCAAAGCCTTTTTATGCATCCTTTGTAAAGTTTTGAAATTTCTAATTGGCTTCCTTCTGGGCTTCCCAGCTGGCAGAATGAGGAGAAACCAGGTTATAACTTTGATCACTAGAGGATCCATGTGAACAAGACCTGTTTGAGAAAAGCCTATTGGGGCCGGGCGGTGGCACTGGAGGTAAGGTGTTTGCCTTGCCTATGCTAACCTAGGACGGACGGCGGTTCGATCCCCCAGTTCCCCATATGGTCCCTGGTGCCTGCCAGGAGCGACTTCTGAGCGCATAGCCAGAAGTAACCCCTGAACGTCACCGGGTATGGCCCAAAAACCAAAAAAAAAAAGAGAGAGAGAGAAACCTATTTCTATATAATTACCTAAAAGAAATAATGAGAATTATTGTTAACAAAAGCAATAAAGGACTTGAGGCAACTCTATTTTCATTTCTATATTTAAAAAAAACTTGAACCACTTTATTTTACCAATAAGTGAGTGATACACAACTGCTCTGAGCATATTACTTAAATACCACAAAACCACAGACCCCATGTTTTTCCAGAGACAGCACCTACCCTGGGTTAAAAATGGAGGTTCTCATGTTCCTCCCCAGAGCTTGAAAATCAAAACTGGTGTTTAAAGGGTTTCTCTAAGGATAAAAAAATGTCTTAATACATGGGCAGGCAGGAATGACACTCCTGGTAAGAACACATATGGACAAGGGCGCTCCTATTCTCATGCTGTTAGATGTAACCCAATCCTGCTGCCAGCATTTACATTGATCTAAAAAAATACAGCATCCTCTTTTCAGCATCCAGCTACCACATGCTCTTTTAGAGATTTCTCTTTGCAAAGATCTGCTACTTTCAAATACCAGTATTAAGTAACCAAATTGATAAGGGCCCATATTTTTTTTTCAATTTCCACACTTATAAGACCTCCTGATGTTTCAGTCAATAGTCTCTTGAAAATGCATTTTACAGAAAATTAAAACTAGTGCTGACTTTGCCCAGACCACCACCTTTCAGATTAAGTTACAACCCTTCAGTGGGTACTTTGCCAAGCTAAACAATGTTTGGTATGAGTGTTTTGATGTAGATACTTCCATAATTCTGAAGTTTCATGATTTTTAAACTGTTTAGGGACTTAGAAACGCACTTGAAGTTAACCCAGTTATTCTAATAAGAATTCATTGAGTAATGAATAATTTATGTCCAGTCTAATCATGAAGTAAATCAATTATTTTTTCTTTAATTTTTAAACAACAAAAATTTAACACATAAACATCTACATTAAGGTGTATGGTTTAGTCAAAAAGCACAAATAGCCATGAGTCCTTCTATTCATGGTGTTTAGACTACTAGTGTCTATTTGTAGAAATGTTTCACTTACTCATTTAATTCTTACACAAATTCTATAGAATTTATACTATTATCATCTTCAATTGAAAAATGAGAAAGGCCAGGGGGATGATGGTGGAGGATATGGGTTACAGAAAGGGAATGGGGGTGGGGAGGACAAATTTGGTGATGGGTATTCCCCTGATTCAATGTTAATATGTACCTAAAATACTACTGTGAAAGATATGTAAGCCAATATAATCAAAATAAAAAATTAAAAAAAAGGAAAATGAGAAAGCAAAGAAATATGTTACCCAACTAACACATAGCAATTCCTGAATTCCTACTCACATAGTTTGGCTCCTAAGTCTACCCTCTTGAATACAAATGTTGAGAAGTAGAACATAACAGAAACTTCTGAGTTGTAGATCAAAAATAATTAAGAAAATAAAGGATTTGGAGAAGTATAACTTCATAAAATAAATGGAAACTAATCTCTATAAAGACACAACTCAATCAGCCCCAACATCATCCTCAGTCACCAGTCTATTCCTTCCATCTTCATTCCATTTTACATAGTGCTTCATAGTACTAGATCTTGAAAAACCCAAATATAACACATCATTGAACAAAGCAATGACAGAATGAGAGTTGTTTCTTTCTTGAGACTAAGCAAGTCAATGACTCTTAGGACATTCACAGGACCATTTATGGGTGAAAGCTTCCAAAAGTCTGGCACAGTCTTACTAGACTTTCTTCTTGATGGTTCTTGCTCAACTCTGAAAACCCTTCAGAAGAAGCTACCCTAAATCCAACCAAAATCTTAGGAAACAAAATCACCATATTTTTACTGGATACAGGTGCCTCTCATCTATCCTTTGCCACATTCCAAGGATAAAAGCCCTTACTAAAAAGAGTAAACTTTAGTAAATTATGTTTAGTAAACCTTTCATAAACTATGTTCATACATACACAGAAAGTCAAAAGGTGTGAAGAATGCCAACCTTGTTCTCTCAGGTGAGAATGTACAAATACAGGTAATGTGGACAAATTATGAGACAAAGCCAACTTCAGAGCAGATGTGTTCATGCAGAGAAAGACTAGAGGATATTCCCATACTTGTGGTGGGAATATCCCCTGGTACCATCATCAGCCCAGTTTAACATTTTCACTGATCTCCCCTCAAAATTCTGTCTTCACAAATGACTCGTAAGAAAACTTTTAACCAAAAGCAGTTTGTTGTTCCAACTTGACCAAGTTACTAAAAACAGCATAGTTGACCAAGTTCTTAAGTTGGTCCCACAGATGACACATTTACTCACAGACATACCTAGAACACAAAGTTAGAGGGAAACTGGCTCACAGAATCATGTAGGCCATAGTGCTTGTCCAAGGAGGATACTTGGGATGTGTTCTCAGAATCTTATAACTAGGTCAAGTTCTTCCTTCTCTGCAAGAGGCAGAAGAGGCGATCAGTCATTCTCTCTCCCTGTTCACTACAGTAGTGCTAGACACTGCCCATTCTTTCTACTGACTCATGACTTGACACTCAGGAGAGGCAATAGAAGAGATTCAAAAGCACGTCTTCCCAGAGCTCAACCACACTCAGCACTAAAGAATAGAGTTCAAAGGTTTCTGGGCAGGAAATGTCAAGGAATGGGTTATCTTGATGAAGATAACCAAGACAAAGAACATTATCTGGTCTCTAAAACTAAACTGCCTGCTTTACTAAAAGCCTTTCAAAGGCTTCCCAGTAGCAAAAAGTCTGCAAGTTTTTTCTGTCTTGCACAAGCCTCCAGGGTGACACCCTTACCACCCAGAATAACCTTCTTACTCACAATGAAAGCAAAAAAAAAAAAAAAAAACAGGGGCACCCATAAAAAAAAGTGGGTCAAGAATCTGTTCTTTGAAATTCTGTGTTTGTGGGCTCCCTTGAGGAATACTCCCTGTGCAGTTTACCAGATCCCTATGTACTGTCTTCCAGAGCTGTTAATTGTGGGTTATTGAACTGGAAATGGGCTAGTTGCTGTCTAGATTTGGGAGTCTGTCTACCTTTGGGTTTGTAGTGCGGTAGATAGGAAAATTATTTCTTGCAAGTTAAAGTCAAGAAGCAAACTACATGCCAGGTAGGCCACCCTGCTCTCTTCTTGACTTTAAACAAGAAACATTTCACCTCTCTAGTCCATTGTAATCCCAAGAGTTCATTGGCCTCTCAAGTCATTGTCAGCCAGTGTGTGTTTCCTGTTATTTTCCTTTGATAGAAGTGAGAAATTTTATTTTTTCTGGGAACCCATGAAAGAGTCTCACACACCATCCCCTCCCAATCCCAACTTTTAAAAATCGAGTCTCTTAAGTAAAATTAAGTTAGATTTTTAGGTGTTGAGGAACTTTGCATTTTGTCTGAGCTCAATCTTACTTCTTTGAACACACAGAAATCCTAGCACCACCATTAAAGTATCTACTTGTTGGGTTTCAGTGGGCTTTTTCAAAGTTCTCATTTACAGTGGGGTGGGAGGAATGGCTGTCTTTAAAAATATGACACACTGCTATTCATTGCAGCACTCAATACAATAGCTAAGACTTGGAATCAACCTAGAAGTCCAATAACACACAAGTGGATCATGAAGATGTGGAACATATATACAATGGAATACTACATAGCTATAAGGAATGATGCAATTATGCAATTTTTAGCAACATGGATGGAACTGAAAAAATTATGTTAAATTGAGTAATTCAGAAAAAATAAATATACAATATCACTTATATGTAGTATTTAGAATAACTGCATGAATAAATGCAGTGGTATAAATGGGAGTTATCTCGAACACACTTGGCCTTAGAGTAGGACTAGGAGAAGGAAATAGATTGAATGGAAGAGGAAAACAAAATATGAAAGGATGGAGTCAGGGCCCAAGTAGTCTCAGGTGCATTTGGTGGAAATTTAAAAAAAAAGACAGAACTAAATATACAAGCAAAAATCAACAACAATGGAATTAAGAGATCCAAAATCTAACAATCTAAACTTTAAATGGGCCTGTTACACTGGCAGACTGGGGACACAATGGGGGAAAAGGGTGGTGATTGGGATACATGGGGAACATGGTGGAGGGAGGTCAATACTAGTGGTATGATTGGCATTCATTATATATCTGAAACCCAGCTATGAAGGACTTTGTAAATCACAATGATTTCAATATAAAAATAAAATAAATAAAATGTTACACACACGTTGATAGGATTTAGGACATTAGCTTCAGTTTGAACTTCCTGTGAATGCATTCCTACAATAGAGAACTCTATGACCTATTTTTGTGGGTAATAATGCTAATTAATTGAGTTGCTCATCTTCTGCACTTCAGAGATAAGTTTTGTCCTTACAACTAATGTAAGATAAGTTTACTTTGCTTACACCATTACTGAATTAGATCATGAAGTGGGAGGAAAAAGAAAAGTTGATAATGACCATGCTTAGAATGACATATTCAAGCTGACTGAAATTATAGAATGTGAGCACAAGCCCCATACCTTACCTTCTCCATTGGTACTTTCTCCAGAGCTACCCTGAGAGCTGTTTCTATAGCTTGGCACAATGGGATTCTGATTTTGAAATGATGTCAGGTTTCTAAGTAGGGCTTCCAGGCATTATACAATTAAGCATTCAACTCTATCCACCTTCCCAATCACCAAACGTACAGACTTGACCAGGAAGACTCTTATCCTGTATTTCATGATACTTGGATTAACAGCAGTATAAAACACACCAGCATGTCAAAATTTCAAAACCTGGTTGCCACATTTCTATTTTATTTTCTCTTACAATTTGCATTTGATAAATTCTACCCTAAAAGAGTCTGTCCTCCCCTTTCTGGTCAATCCTGTTCCTTCCCACTACTTTTCTACATTACATACTTTCCTATTCTGCTACAGAGAACCAGAGTTATCCTAATGTCCTCCTTGATTGTTGGTTCCCTAATGCAACTGGAAAATAGTGGTTTTGAACCTGATGGATTTATTTCATAATTCTACTTAGGTTGGAAAAGTAAGCATTCATACTCAGCATTCATACTCAGGAGTTGACTAGCATGAGGCTCTGGTTCCAGCTCCTCTCAATCCTGTCAATACTGCTTATTGCAAACACGAGGATAAAGAGAACTTCTTTTTATACTACTTCAATTAGAATGACCCTTTTAGTTTAAAGATTTGTTTGGGTTTCTGATTCTCTTCCATCTCATACTCTTTCTTGGGACAGCTTCCCTGGTGGATACAAACGAGCCTGTAGTCGAGTTCCACACAAGTAGTGACCAGGTTTTTTCCAAACCAGCAATCTGACAGTGCCAAGCTCATTTCCTAAAGAACAAGGCTATCCTCCCACCACCACCATCACCACCACCACCCCCATCCTCCTCAGCTTTTACAAAAATCTTTAGTGGTTCCATTTTCTACCTATCATTAGTGACTGATATACTTCCTTTATGAATATAGAAACCAGTCAGAGAACAATAAGGCTACTGCCAAGTGACAATGCTGCATTTGTCCCTTTTATTTTAATTCCCTGCAAATTCTAGATCCTCAGATTCCAGACTTTTTCTCTTTTTTTATTTATTGTGGAAGTGGTGACACCTACACACATAGAGATTCATCAAGCTAAACTCCTGAAATTCTACAAAATTGTAAATGAATGATGATATCAAAAGAAGTTTTTTAAAGCTATATATTTCTCTTTTCCTAGGCATATTAATTTTAAAAATAGTTGTATGAATAATTCTATGCTGATACATTTTAAAATTAGTATGAAAAATGTAAATTCTATAAGCATGCAATTTAGTAAGAGTGAACAAGGAGATTAAGTAAGTTTAAGGGAAATATGAATAGGTCTACAGAGATAAAAGTGTGTTTTATACTAAAAAGGGAATATTGGCTTTATGTTAGAAAATACCACATTATGGGTAGTGCTTAAGTATCTGCATTAATAAGTAATAGCTTATAATAAAATCTCTATAGCTATAACACAATAGCCCTATTATACATAGTATATTCAATAGTACTGAAGCACTAATTCATTGAATTATAAAATTGATTTGTGAAAGTTAAATTCAATTTTAATCGCTGTATTAGTCGTAAAAAAAAAGAAACTTGCAAAAAAAAAAACCTAGAATTTTCAAATCTAGTCCCTGTCATAGTGAGATTTCTTACACCTGATGTAATAGGCCAATTTATTTTAAAGACTGAATAAATATCAAGTCACTGCTGGCAGAGTTGAAGGTTACCTACCATGATGTCAGAATGTCCAATACAAACAACGCTACTGAGATGCTCTGTCTCTAAGACATGAAGAAAGTGATGTTTTAAAGTATTTGTTTCCCTGGCCTAAAATGCCCTCTGCCCTTCTCTAAATCCTGCCCATCTCTCAAAACTATATCAGGTCCACCTTCTCTAGTCTTTGTAGCTGACTCTTACTCTCCTGAATCTCTTCCGCCGCTGAATCCAACATCACTTGAGTCCTTCAAATTAGCATTTAATTATAAGCCTGTCTTGTCTTGTTCACCATGGCTTCAAGTGGGTTATTCTGGTCTCCCTACGTGGATCAGAGTGGGCAGGGCCCATGTCTTCATGTCTTTTTCTTTTTCTGGGTCCTGCCCAAGAGGAGCAGGTGTAGACTGAACATTTCAAGCAGCTCAGAGATTCTTGGAGATTGGTTGATTAAATCTTTATCTAATGGTCAGATTCTAGAATAGTCCCTTCCTGACCAAACAAAAACCTGATGCCAGTTTAGGGGGAGATAGCCTTCTTGTATGATCCTTGTTAAAAAAGATTTCACAATGGAGCAATGGGGTTGGAAGGGGGTGTAAACAACTGTTACTCATAATATATTGATTTCAATAACTACTCAAGTAGCTAGAATAAGATATAGACACATGAATTCTGAAAAACAAAACTATTGTTAAGTTCAGGGGAAAGGATACCTTTCCTCAAAGGTGCTTGGGCAGTACTGCAGAAAAGGTTGTAGTTGTGGAAGGTACACAAGTTGTGGGGTCATTTCGACAAGGAGTCAGGTCTCAACTGCTACCTACACACTATGACTTTAGGTGCTGTACTAGTTTATTGCACAATGTGTGTCTAGATTAGAGGCAAAGGTACTTGTTGCAAACTTAGTATCCCAAGTTTCTCCAGGGATGTCAGAATTAGAGTCAGCATTTTAAGGACCCCCCACCTCAAGATCACTAATGCATGGCAATGCTTGACATGCCTATTGTATAAGATAAGGGTTATTCCCATCCACTTCTAATAACAGATAGGCCTCTGTGGTGTTGTAGTGGAACGATTTTTCTTTTATGATTCATTCAGCAGGTGGTCAGGGGTTGACACTAAGATGGTCTGTACATTCCATCTCCCAGGTCACACTGACGGGTTTGTGAATGGACCTGTTCCCAGGTCAGGCTGATCTACCCAAAACTGAGCTTGACCAGTAGGTTGACTAGAAAAACCAATTTGTTCTTCCTCTCAAAATGAGGAGGTGATGTTGGGGTTGAGATTATAAAAAGTGATGATGTGGACTATAGAGAATATTTTAGATTGCCATCCCCGGTAAACTATCATATGACTTCTTCGGAAATTAACCCATGGATCAAGTAAGAATAATTTTTAAAAAATTAGTGCTCTCTTCTGGGCTATCTTCTTTGCACTAGATAAAGGGAGAGACAACTAAAAAGCTATTCCATTAGCATGACCCAATCACTTCCTTACTTGTTTAAGTCAGCTTAAGAAAAACTAGAGGTTGGGGCCCGGGAGATAGCATGGAGGTAAGGCATTTGCCTTTCATGCAAAAGGTCATCGGTTCGAATCCCGGTGCCCCATATGGTCCCCCGTGCCTGCCAGGAGCAATTTCTGAGCATAGAGCCAGGAGTAACCCCTGAGCACTGCCGGGTGTGACCCAAAAAAAACCAAAAAAAAAAAAAAAAGAAGAACTAGAGGATGTTGCATGAATAGATAGAGCAGCCAGCATTTAACTTTGCACACCAAGATGCTGTTGCAGATATGTTCACTGTGGCTGCAGTACTTCCAGCAATTGCTAGGGTAGAAATTTGAACTAGGTCTTTGACATTTTGAAGAACTAGAATTGAATATAGTTGAAGAAGAAAAACCTCCACACAATTTATATTTTAGATTTTTTGACTAATCTCAACATAACAGAGATTTTTAGGCAAAACCTGCAGAATTGAGTGTGAGACCAAGATGGTTAGAACACGTACTTTGTAAGATTGGTCTGTCCTCCTAAGAAACAAAATTTGTATCACTTTTTTGATGCTTCCTTTCTATAGTTTCTCTTACTACTTATTGTAAACTATTGCCTATATGATTGATTTTTAAAAAGAATATCTGCCTTTCGTATTCCTTCTTTTTGTCTGAGAAGGATCTGAGTACCTTGCTGGTACTGTATCTTGGGTTGACTCCATGCCTGCCCCAGCCCAGTACTGCAGGGACTGGAAAGGCAGAGTTGGCCTACACTGAGGAAAGTTCAGGAAGCAAGGGGATACGCACATTGAAATCATAACCTTAAAATGGTTCCTGCTGGGAATAAAATATATATTATTGCTCACCATCTTATCTCTTGATATGTGCATAAACCCTGCAAAGAAGTAAGCTGCTTTCTTTGGAAACCCCATGCAAACTGTGGGATTTGGGATAGTTTAGAGAGGTCTGAGATAGGAGCAGTAGAAACAGCCTTCAATTTCTTGCAAAGAATTAAGGCAATGTTGGTGAGGTAACAAGAAGAGAAAGGAAAAGAATATGACACTAGGAGGGGCCAGAGTGATAGCACAGCAGTAGGGCCTTTGCTTTTCATGCAGTTGATTCAAGACAGACCTCAGTTCAATCCCCAGCATCCCATATGGTCCCCCCAGCCATGAACAATTTCTGAGTGCATTGCCAGGAATAACCACTGCGCATCACCGGGTGTGCCCCCCCAAATAAAAAGAATATGACATATGAAAAAGAAGGTAAGAAGGAAATATTATGGGAACAGCAGTTTATGATGCAGAGGCTGTGATTAAGGGAAGGACTAAAGAAGATTCTTGTTTGAGGGCTGATAAGATGTTTTGATTAAAAAGCCCAATGGATATAGTAATATGAGCCTGAAGATCAAGGACAAGTAAGAGGATCATTTGGATGGAATTAAACACTGGATCATAGAGCCCTGGATGAAATCCAGTGGTAAAAGAAAAGTCAGTTAAGGGTAAAACCAAACAGGCAATGGGCAAAAGAAAACAAATCCACAGTGGGAAAGGGACACATGGAAAGTCATAGAGGTCAGGGTTTCAAGAAAGAATAACTCACAAAGTGTTTAAAATAAGTAAACAATGGGAGTGACAGAAAGAAAGCATGGTTGACCCCTGGTTGTAGTTTAGAAGCCAGGCTGCCAGGACCAATGCCCAGTTCATCTGTTCTTCAACCCAAGAGTCCAAGGAGGAGGGCAAGCAAAGAGAGCCAAGACAATCCAAGTCAAGGTCATGGTGAAATAGATCTGGTCAAATACAGAAAGCCCACACAATAAGGTCAGGAAACAGTAGTTCTGGCTTGGTTAAAAAGTGAAAGCTCCCTTTGACCTGCTCTAGATTCCTGCTACCCTGCTGAGCCATTGCTCATAGTTTCAACAAAGACAAGTTGCAGAGAAGTGACCATTTTCTCAAAGTTGAACCTCTTTAAAGCACAGGGAAAGTTGGGGAGAAGGGGGCAAGAAGAGAGAGGGATCCTTGCCAAGAAGGTAGTCACAGAGAAAAAGAATTCACCTGATAAGCTGCATTCAAATCACCTACTTAGGAAAGAAATTAAAGTTAACTGCTAAGGTCAAAGACTGAACTAAAGACATCGCTCTGAATTTTTAACTCCAATGTTTTATTCTGGTCACGCCTCATGAGTTCTCTGTGCACTTGACATTGACTATGCCATTGAAAAGAGTCACACAAAAATGTCCTGGTTCTGGGGTCTATGAGGAGGGCCAGCTCCCTGCCCAAGTGGCTGCCCTTGGCACCATTTACTTTGCCAGGGGACTTTCTGAGGAGAGGGCTCTGTTCCTTACTCTGTTAACCCCCATCTACTATTCCACAGTTGTCTGTCATGTAACACCTAAGGAAGAAATTTCATTTTAGAACCATTCTAATTAATCCTTACTCCCAGGGATACTTCTAATTTTTCAAAATATGAAAACATTTTTATTTTGAGTGCCCAGGAAGGAAAGTTGAATTTGAAGGACTGGAGAGGCATGGCAGGGATTAAGACACTTGCCTGGTGTGCAGTCAGCCCTGGTTTGATCCTTAGTACTGCAGGTTGTCCCCCTAAACACCACTTGGAAAGATCCCTGACAATAGAATTGGAGAGACCCATGACCACTAAACCCTGAGCATTACCAGTATGACTCCAAAACAAAAATAAATAAATAAAACAAAATTAGATATTCTGCAGTTTATCAGTCTCCAGTGGTGAGAATAAAGATGAGGAAAAGATTTAGGATATTCTTAAATAGACTTCTCAGTACTGGAGATATTCTCAGAGACTCTGCAAGGCCAATTTAAAGAAACTATTTTTCTAAAAACATCTCAAGAGGAAGTAAATGTTCTACCAATGTGATTTTTCTAATATGCTTGGGCTGAACACTTAGAAATTCTAATTTCAATTTAGAACTCATCTTATTGTGGAGCAAGACAGATATGATGAAAAAAAGACTCAACTTTCAGTGAACTGAAAAAGAAAAAAAATCCCCAATATAACTGTTGCCTTTTTATTCCACTCACGCTCTGTTATAACTATGCTCAATAAATACACATTAAACCTTTCACTAGTCCAAATTATTCAGATGAAAGCAAATTTTTGCATAAAGTTCATATTATTAAAATATTATCACAGTTTTCCACACTAAACTAATTGAGCAATATTTTCAGATTTTAATGCATTAAATTGGACGTGTATTTAGAGATGACTTGAGGCCAAGAAAACACATTTCAGAAGCTATCAGTGCTTGGAAATCTACTGCCTGGATATCAATTGCTAAGGTAAAAATTGTTCAATTATTTCCTCTGCACAGAAATGAGGGTAAGGACTTTTTCATTAGGAGTGCTTGCTACCAGCTCTCCCTAGTGCTTTGACACTGAGTTGAGACAGAGCCTAGTAGATTCTGGTGAATTAGATACAAAATGGTCATGGGGTCATGGACTGTGTAGCAGGCATCTAGCTATCCTCTTGCAGGACAAAATCAAATAACTTACTTTGAAGAGGGAAATAATGGCCCTTACTTTGTGTGCATGCATGCACATGGGGTTATACACACACACTCACACACACACACACACACATACACACATACACACATCTCTACAAAACTATCTCATCTCTCATTTCTATAATGATGAGCTATCTCTTGCCCACAGCAGGAAAAGAATTGCATCAGCAAAATAGAAGCAGTCATTCTTCTTTTCTGCCACTTGCAATTAAAACCCAGTGTCTGTTAAGCCTAGCAGGGACGGGTGTTTTGCTACCTTAGAAACTTGTTCAAAGTAATAAAGTGGTGTTTTTCATATTCAAGAAAGAGATACAGATGGCATTTTGCATGCTGTTTTCATGAACATTACCTCATCGCAATTGCCAATGTCACACTGCAGCAAGGTTGTGGTTGCATACATGGTTAAGAAGAGTCTTCCAAGAATGAATGGGTGAAGAAAGTAGGGTGTATCTTTTCACACTGGAATATATCTAACCTTTAAAAAGGAGATCCTGTCTTTTATAGCATCACAAATGAATCTGGAGAATATTGTCTAAATGAAATATATCAAACACAAAAAAATGCACTCTCACTTTTATGTGGAATTACAAATCAAATAAAGAACAACTGAAGAATTGGAAATCTTATTAAAGAATAGCTTTTAGGTTCTTTTATCATTTAATAATCATGAGAGGAGGCTGCATTCTCAAGCTTGGCTATAGTAACTTTTCATTGCATGAGTGTTTATCAGCTCATTATGGTAGTAATCTTATCATATGTAAACTTTTATATTTTCAAAGTTAAAATGAAGAATGTTCTCCAAGAGTATGTAAACTCTGCTAAGTGGGTGGAAGACTATGTGACATGATGCTTATATTTTCATCTATAGCAATGAATGATTATCATTTGTTTGCTTTGTTTTGTTTCAGAGAGCCAAATCTAGTGGTATCTAGAGCTTAATCCTGATTCTGTGCTCAGGGATCACAGAATGCCAAGGGAGCAAACCTGAATGGGCTTACATGCAGAACTCACATGCAAGGCAATCACCCTACCCACTGGGCTATTGCTCTGTTCTCAAATGATTATCTAAAAAATAGCTTTGTGAGCCATTATGCAGAACTTAAGAGAATTTTAGGTGCCTTCATTTCTCTAAATTCCAATTTACTTTCAACTTGTAGTTATCCTTTCTTATTTGAGTGTTGTGGATGGTAGTTTACACACTTAGCAATCATTTTGTCCCTCCCCAATGATGTGAAGCATGAAGAATAAAATTAAATGGGACCTCGGATGTACACTCCAGTGCCCTCATTAAGATAAACTGATGTTTTCTGTTTGACTAATATATATAAAATGACTCAAACCTTAAACCTTATTTTCTAGCGCTGCAGACTTCCTAGCTGGATGGCCATTGATGAAATTCAGGAAGTATATGGTATAAGTATAAAGATATATAAAGTATACATAAAGAAATATTAAGTTACAGGCATGACTTTATGGTTCTCAGAAATGTTTTTGGTTCTCTGAAATGTATTATGAAGTATGTAAGAACATAAGGAAAGTATATAAATAATATAACAAACATCCAAATAAATACCCATAGAGCTTTAATATTGAGAGAATGTTTTTATGTATTCCCTTCATAACTTTCTTGTTTGTTTGTTTGTCCGCCTGGCAGTACTCAGGGATTACTCCTGGATTTGTACTCAGAAATCACTCCTGAGACACAGAGAACCATATGGGATGCTGGGATTCAAACCACTGTCAGTCCTAAATGGGCTGCATGTAAGGCAAACACCCTACTGCTGTGCTATGTCTCCAGCCCCATACTTTCATTTTTGAACAGAAGAAGGCATATTTTTAAAAATATGGATAGGATAGAAACCCTTTTTATAAATCATAGAAATTTTGTTCAGCATGTTTAAAAACATTATGTTAACAGTCTATACTTTTATCTTTTAATAAAATCCTTTCTTTACTTACATTTGTTCAAAATATGTACCCACTTTAACATAGACCATGGACATTTTAATTTCTACATAATATTCAATATTTGACTAAGTAATCATTAACAAAGCTTAACAAAAGTGATAACTTTTTGACAATATGTCCTTGGTGATTTTGCCATTGTGAAAATATTGTAGAGTGTAATTACACAAATTTATTATAAACTTAGCATTATGGCAGAGCATACTGGGACCACTGTCATATGGGATTTGTTGTTGATTCAACATCATTAAGTGAAGCCGGGGGCC